>CAJFCJ010000247.1:14402-36261 GCA_904063045.1 Dimorphilus gyrociliatus
GAAAAAATATAAGTTTTTTGTATTTAAGTTAAGAAATTGTCAAGTCTCTTTTTTATAATGTAAGAAATCTGTATTTAAATCTTATATTTCATTTAGCGATATAAAAATAACATTAAATCAAAGGATTTAACTGGCTTATAAAATACGTAGAGTTTAAGCTATTTTTCATAAGTTCCAAAAAAGGTATTGTATTTTGATTGAAATATCTGATCTGTCAAATTTTAACAAAAATAAGATTCTTCTTTTGATTTAGTACTTAATTACAAAAACATTTAAAAAACGATTTCATTTTTGATTATAGAAAAGTTGACACATCCCATCCCTTAATATAATATGCTAACGTTTATTTCTTATATATCGGCTACATGGTTTCCCGAGCAAGACAATAGTATATTCATAATAAGAAATGAACTTGGACTTGAATTAGAATTTCATGGTGTTTCTCAGTTCTACAATAGTATAAATTCTATCGACATAAAAAAAAGTGAAGTTACTGAATTAGTGATAATGAACTCTGATGTAGAAGCTAGCTCTATAACCTTTATTTCTAACTTTATAAATTTAAGGTTTATAGTATTCAGCAATTGTTTTTTTACTCTTGATGCTTTTAAAAATGTGGATAAACTTGAAGCTTTAGAAATGCTATGCTTTGAGTGTTGTAATATAATTGAGGTGGGAGATATAGACTATTTAAAAAGTATACCAAATTTAAACAGTCTTTCTATTATTCGTACACCAATTGTTAGGTACAGCCTTAAAACAATAAACGAATTCAAAAAACTTGAGGAATTAAGGCTCGTCTCGGCCAGTGAATTATCAGTCATAGACTATGAATCTATATTTTTGTTAAAGAAACTAACTAAGTTAGAGCTGAGTAAAATTGAATTATCGAGTATAGGTCTGTCAATAATTCATAATTTGATTAACCTGGAAACGTTAATAATTTCGGATCATTATTCTTTGAAAACAGAAGATTTTTTTTCGATCTTTAATATTCCTAATCTTAAAAATTTGTGCTTAGATAATTGTGCGGTAAGGGGGCACCAATTAGAAGGAATTTATAGACTCAAAAACTTAGTTAGTTTAGAAATATCTGACTATATAACCTTATCTAAATCTTCTATTTTAACAGTCAAGTTAATGTTGCCTAGTTTGAAGTTTTTTACCATAAATGGTAAAATAGTATAATTCTCTTTAATAAAGGTTTATTTAATACAAAATAAGATAAATACTTTTTATATAGCAATATTATTACAAATTTTTTGTAGTGCTAGCAAAAACAACTCTACTATTCCTCCTTTAAACACTGTTTGGGTACTATTAATATTAATTAATATAGCAAAACATAGTTTATTGTACTCAAACACTTCAACCGCAATATTTGATAAAATTTTACATCAAAATAAAAGAGGCACTTTCAGATGATAAAAATTTTAACTCTCTTTTTAGGTATTAGAATAAAACTTAAACATAATAATTTATTGTTGAACATTTATTCGTGGGGAATGGATATTGGAAAGATTGTAGTTTTAGAAAGTATTCATGTAATTAATATTGTTTGTATTTAGCGCGTTTAAAGCTTTAAGACGTTAATTTTATACAATTTAAAAATATGATATTTTCCACGAAGCCGGAAAAGTGAGGTTTAAAGAGTATATTTTTATTTATACAATGCCCAAAAACATACAAGCAAGCTTGCAACCTTTTTTTCCAGAAAATAATATTAAAGTAGAACCTTGGCCGGCTCTCCTATAAGACATCTGTTATCTATTATAAAGTGTAGAATAGGGTAGAAGACATTCAAAAAAAATCCGATCTAAGAGAAGCTATAACTAAGAATGGAATTCAATACCAATAGAAACATGTAGAAATTAGCGTTATATTTTTAAAAACCTGCATTAATGGTATATAGACTGAAATGCGGGTATATTAATAGATAATTTTTCTTGTTCACTTTTTTTTACAGTACAAAAGGTTTTCTTGAGATAAAATGCATTTAAGATAACCATAAAAATTTTTAAAATAATAATTGTTAGTATATCGATCATCGTTCAGTTTTCTAAGATATTATGTAAATATAAAATTATCGTTTTCCTAAGTTTATCAAAAAAAATTCTTGTTTACTTTTTTTACAGACTGTATAAAATTTTTTTCAAAAACCTAAAAAAACCCATTTAAAAAAATTGAACCGCTTAGTACGCTTTGTGTACGAAAATTATTTAAGCTATATTTTTACCATCCAATAAAAATCACTATTTGGTAATTTTTTATATTTTGTTTAATTAAACAAATTTCATATAAAACAAGTAGAAGACCACACTTCTATTTTAACTTATATTTCTATTATTAAACCTAAATAACAATAGTATAAAATATGGAATATTAATATAGAATATTCTTATAGAAAGAAAATTAAGCTATCAAATCTCTTTTATATAATGTAGGATATATTAAATTAAAAGTTTATTTTCATTTAGCGATATAAAAATAACATTAAATCAAAGGATTTAACTGGCTTATAAAATACGTAGAGTTTAAGCTATTTTTCATAAGTTCCAAAAAAGATATTGTATTTTGATTGAAATATCCGATCTGTCAAGTTTTAACAAAAATAAAGATTCTTTTCTGGATTACGTTCATAATTACGAAAACATTTAAAAAACAATCTCACTTTTGATTATAGAAAAGTTGACACATCCCATCCCTTAATATAATATGCTAATGTTTATTTCTTATATATCGGCTAAGTGCTTTTCTGAGGCAGATGGTAGTATATTCATAATAAGGAATGAATTAGGACTTGACTTAGAATTTCATGGTGCTTCACATTTCTACAATAGTATAAATTCTATTGACATAGAAGCTAGTGAAATTACTGAATTAATGATAATGAGCTCTGACTTAGAATTCAGTTCTATAACCTATATTTCTAACTTTGTAAATTTGAAATTTTTAACATTTAACGGTTGTTTTTTTACTCTTGACGCTTTTAAAAATGTTGATAAATTTGAAACCTTAGAAGTATTAAGATTTGAATATTGTGATATAATTGAGGAGGGAGATATAGACTATTTAAAAAATATATCAAATTTAAACAGTCTTTCTATTATTCAAACACCAATTGTTAAATACAGTCTTATTAAAATAAAAGAATTTGAAAAACTTAAAGAGTTAAGGATTGTTTCGGTTGGGGAATTATCAGTCATCGATTTTGAATCTATATTTTCATTAAAGAATCTAACTAAGCTGGAGCTGAGTAAAATTGAATTATCGAATGCAAGTCTGTCAAAAATTCATAATTTGTGTAACTTGGAATCGTTAATTATTTCTGATCCTATTTCTTTTAAAACAGATGGTTTTTTTCGAATCTTTAATATTCCTAATCTTAAAAATTTACGCTTAGATAATTGTGGGCTAATGGCACACCATTTAGAGGGAATTTATAGACTCAAAAATTTAGTTAGTTTAGAAATATCTGGCTATATATCCCTTTCTAAATATTCTATTTTAACAATCAAGTTATTGTCACCCGGCTTAAAGTCTTTTATCTTAAATGGTAAAATAGTATAATTCTCTTAAATAAAGGTTTATTTGACTCAAAATAAGATAAATACTTTTTATATAGCAATATTATTACAAATTTTATGTAGTGTTAGCAAAAAAAGCTCTACTATTCCTCCTTTAAACACTTATTTGGGTACTATTATTATTAGTTAGTGTAGGATCGAATAAAGATTACACGGGTTTCATATTAAATTAACACAAAATTATTAGTTTTTGTTTATTTTAGTCAGTATTTTGCAACTTTGTAAGGGAAGAAAAACGATTTACACCAAATTAGTATTAAAAAATTTAAAAACTAAAAATTAACATGAATATAGCAACAAGAGGAATATTAAATCATTTGTCTAATAAGAAGAATGTTTTTTTTTACAAAATACCCTTTCCTTATATCTAGATCATCTAATATCAGTCTATAAATCGAGAAACCATTATAATTGAATTTCTCAAACTAGAATTATATCCTGAAGAATATAATCGATTCCAATGTTAAGTTATTTTATAAAATAGAACATTTAACTAAAGAGTACATTTGTAATTTAAGACGGAAACGAAAAATAATGTAATCAAAAACACCATTTCCAGGTTATATATTAGAAAAATGAAGAATGAAATAGAAAAAATTTATTTTAATATCAAAGAAAGAGAATTAAAAAACTATATACAACATTTCGGGGAGAGAACGGTTACAATTCAAAGTAGTACAGAGGTTATTTCTATTCTAGTATACTCGACTCGTGAAGGTCCTCATATTGACATATTAGATATGTCAAGATATCCAATTTCGAATTCTGGATGTAATATATTCTCAATTCAATAGATTGTTGTTCCAAATTTTGTTTTTAGTTTTAAATTGATGAATAAACGATAGAGAAAATAAAAAATATACTAGATAGTATTTTTAAAGCCGAAGGCCCATGATCAGTTCTCTATTCTGATAATGATAGAGTGTTTGTTAATGAAAACGTTACAAACCTTTGTAGAAGCTATAATATACATCATATGAGAGAGTTGGCACGACATCCTCAATCTTAGGGTGTGGTAAAGAGATTTAAAAGACCTCTTAAGCTACGCTTAAGTAAATGTTTACTAGAAACAACAAGATGGGTTTAGGTATATTATGATATTGTATATCAACATAATAATAGTATACATGATCTACTTCTACCTCCCCTTTATAATATTTTGCGGAGTAAATCCCTGCAATACAAGTGGTAACTATAATAATATAGTGGAAACTGCTAGAAACAACTATTTAAACTACATTTACCAATATAAAAATGAATATAACAGAAGAACAAGAATAAATGAAACTTAAACATGGGAGGGAAATGTTTAATAGTAAAAGACTTTGGTTCGAATTTTCATACGAGACATCATTCTCTTGTTTCATTTCATCATGATCACATTTACATTATACATGATATTTCATCTAATATTGTTACAATCAAAGACAACCAATATCGATTAAAGTTAGCCCATGAAACAATGATAAAATTGGTTTTTGAGAAATAAAGATTTTTTTGTTAATTTGGCAATTTTTTTATATTAATTTGGAGTGGGATCGTTATTCAACCTTTGCAAAGTTCCAAAATGAGGGTAAAGTAATTAGAAAAAAAAATTGTACTAATTTAATATGAGTTTTGTGTGATCGTTATTCGACCCATCGATTATTTTACATCGATAAAAAAGGCCCTGATAGAAGAGTTTTAATTTTTTTTATATTTTGTTTAATTAAACAAATTTCATATAAAACAACTAGAAGACCACACTTCTATTTTAACTTATATTTCTATTATTAAACCTAAAGAACAATAGTATAAAATATGGAATATTCTTATAGAAAGAAAATTAAGCTATCAAATCTCTTTTATATAATGTAGGATATATTAAATTAAAAGTTTATATTTCATTAACTGATATAAAAATAACTTTAAACCAAAAGATTAACTGGCTTATAAAATACGTAGAGTTTAAGCTATTTTATATAAGTTTTTAAAAAGGTTCATATCTGATTGAAATATCCGATCTGTCAAGTTTTAACAAAAATAAAGATCCTTTTCTGGATTACGTACATAATTACAAAAACATTTAAAAAACGATCTCATTTTTGATTATAGAAAAGTTGACACATCCCATCCCTTAAAATAAAATGCTAATGTTTATTTCTTATATATCGGCTACCTGGTTTCCTGAATCAGACAATAGTAGGTTCATTATAAAAAATGAATCAGGACTTGACTTAGAATTTTATGGTGCTTCACATTTCTACAATAGTATGAATTCTCTAGAGATAAAAATCTGTGAGATCACCGAATTATTTATAATGGACTCCCAAATAGATTCGAGTTCGATAAATTTCATTTTTAATTTTACAAACCTAAAGTGTTTAGCATTTGATGATTGTTTTTTTGCCCTTGGCGCCTTTGAGAATGTAGACAAACTTGATACTTTAGAAGTATTAAGAATTGAACATTGTGAATTAATTGAGGCAGAAGACATAGATTGTATAAAAAATATATCAAATTTATACAGTCTTTCTCTTATTGAAACATCAATTAGTAGATACAGTCTTAAAGGAATAAACAAATTCGAAAAACTTAAGGAGTTAAGGCTTGTTTCTATCAATGAGCTATCAGTTATCGATTATGAATCTATTTTTTCATTAAAGAATCTAACTAGATTGGAGTTAAGTAAAATCGAGTCATCTCGTGTAAGTTTGTTAAGAATCTATAATTTGTATAACTTGGAAACTCTTGTACTTTCAAATTACAATCCATTAAACATAAACGATTATTGTTCTATTTTTAGCATTCCTAACTTGAAAAGCTTGCGTTTAGATAACTGTGGTTTAAGATGGTACTATTTAAAAAGTATAGGTGGATTAAAAAAGTTAGTTAGCTTAGAAATATCTGATACTATGAACTTTTCTAAATCTAAAATCTTGAAGATCAAATCAAAATCACCTACTTTAATATCCTTTATCATAAATGGTAAAATAGTATAATCTCTTTATTAAAGGTTTATTTAGTATATATTAATATAAATAATAGTTTTCTATGACAATATCAATAATATTTTTAAAAGATAAAACAATGTGTTATTTCATTTATTATTATTTAAGCGAATATGACAATCTAAAATTAGTATATCAAAAATTAGCCTTTTTATTTCTATAACAAAATAGAATTAACTATGTTCAAAGAGATTACATTGTACTAAATAGTGTGTTATTTCCCCTCTAGTTATATTTTTAGGGTAAATAACAATATTTTAGGTAATTCATACACAAAAGCAATATTATAATGAAAGCTGCTTTTATAAAAACGTTTATATACCTAATATTGGTAAAAAGTCGTATTGAGGTACTTAAAAAAATGTGAACCCCCTTACACGGTTAGTGATATATATCGTAGAGAAGAACTCTTTGAGCTGTCAAGGAATAACTTATTGTTTTTTAATTTTCTAGTAAGAAAGGGGATTTTATTATCTGAACAAAAATGTGGAAAGTATAATAAGTCAATGATTTTAATACAAAAAGATGATTTAGAGATGTGTTTTTGGTGGTGTAAGTGTCTAAAAAAGAGTTATATTAGAAGGAAATCTTTATTTTTTGGTATAAAACTGTCTTTAGTAAAAATTGTAAAAATAATTTATGAAATAACAAAAAATTATAAATCAAAAAACATATGTGATGAAATACGAGTGAATAAAGCAGGAGTTTTAACTGTAAAACGCTTATTATGGTCTATATTGAAGGAGCAACCACATTTCCGTACAGGTGGTGTTGAAAAAGAAGTGGAAATTGATGAAAGTTGTCTCTCAAAACGCAAATACCATAAGGGTAGAATAATAAAAAATATCTGGGCTGTTGGAGGTGTTTGTAAGACCACAAAAAGCACTTTTTTTACTATAATAAAGACAAGAACTGCTGATAAACTAAAAAAGAAGATTTATCGTAACATAAAAAGTAAAACGACAATAATAACTGATATGGGGAAAGGCTATAATTGCATCCAGTCACTTAATATGAAACATTTTAAAATAAACTATAAAAATATTTTGTAGTTCTAAAAAATCGTAAAATTAATACACAGTTAGTAAAAAGCAAATGGAAACATCTGAAAGATTTTCTTAAAAGCAGAGGTTCTAATATTTAAAAAAGGACCTTAGAAATTATATTATGGAATATAGTTATATT
The DNA here is from genome assembly GCA_904063045.1 of Dimorphilus gyrociliatus. NCBI lineage: Eukaryota > Metazoa > Annelida > Polychaeta > Dinophilidae > Dimorphilus > Dimorphilus gyrociliatus. Next base: position 22,165 of record CAJFCJ010000247.1, read on the forward strand.
CATCAACAAAAACGGTCATTTTCCGAAGTATTGGAATTATTTAGATTAAAATAATGTTTTATATATTTTTTTAATATCTTTTTTCCACATTTTTTTAGGTGCCTCAATAGGACCTTTTACCAATTTTGACAATTATAGAGCGATTCTAAATATTTATTTTATTTAACACTTCTAGCTGATTCACTCCTAGTTTCTCCCAATAATATAATATAAGATTCTTTAATATGATAAATAGAACTGATTTTGTGGTTGTCCTATAAATATTAACTGCCTAATTTATATATAAATTTTTACAATAGATATTTGCTTGGTATACACTTTGAATATATTGTTAATACTGGTCCTTTCTAGTTGCAAAGCATAAATAAGAATAATTTTTTATGTGAGAGATCTTCACAGGCCCAAAACTTTGCTTAATAAAGCTGCTCTTGTTGTGTTTATTTCGTTAAATTTATATGTACGATCCAATTCTTCTATACTATTATCTACAACTTTCTGAAGTTTGTTAAAATTCAATTTTTCTGCTAGAAAAAGTAAACCTTTGTTATAATTACATAATAGTATTGTTTCTATATTAGTGAGCTCTATAACTTGGCAGAGTTATATTCATCAGACTAGAGTCAAAACATTTACAGAAAGCCGTATAGTTTATGATATAGATTAAAAATCTTGGGAAAAAGTTATTTTTAAAGGACAGTTTTTCTAGGGGATGTTTTAGTTACCAAAAGACAACCTACACATCTTATCAATAACAANTATAACCATGTTTAGTATATTAAAACTATTTTTAGCAACTTAATTTTGTATTTTCGTTTTCAAAATTTACTAAAAAAAGCAAATCGATCCTTTTTTTTGAACCTCTTTTGGTATCTTTAAAGCAACAAAAAAACTCATTAAATAGTAAAATCTTCGGATAAAGATCATCATAAGGATGCTATATGAAGTTAAATTGCTTAATTCAATATCAATTATATCTAAATGTATATATTCAAAAATTGGTACCAAAAACAAGTATAATTATAATAGAAACGATTTATAAAATAATTGCAAGCTTTTGTTTGATTTTCTGTGATATGAAAATAAAATTTATCAAAACAATTCTAAACGAAAACCTTCTTCTTTCCGGTTCAAATTTAATAAAAATTTTAGAAGAAAAAAATATTACTAATACCAATACAGCTGGATATCTAAAAAGCCAAAATACTTTACTAAGATTTAGCAAATAGATATTTTATATCGCTTTTTTAGTAATTCAATTAACTATAACGAGCCTAAAATTGGCCCATTAAACTAAATACTAATAAAAAATTCTATTTACTGAAAGTTTTCCTTATCATTTTTACCCCTAATAACACCTTTATTATCATACAAAGTAGCAATTCATGATTGTTTATTAACTAAATTGCGAAACTCTATATGCGAAAATTAGTATTTTTAATCAATAATATAAAAACACTACATTTATCTGTATAAAAGTGAAAAAGCTATATTATATATACATAGCAGCAGGATGTCATATTATAGTTTGAACGTAATTTCTTTTCCTTGTTATAATTTACCAAGATTACAGAATAAGCATAAAAGTGCCACTAAATATATCATTTAAACAGAAAGGGTATAAATTTTACCATAGTACTCTTAGAGTACCAATTTACATACCAAGGAAACACTTCGAGCTATTATAAGTTTAATTTAAAGTAATAAAAATTGACAAACCTAAACTTTTTCAATTAAAGAATTTTATTTAGATTAAAATGAAATAATATCTAAAACAGATATTACTTTCTATTCAATTTAGATGTTACTTTTTTGTTCTGTTTTAATAAAAAATAGTAAAATATACAAGAATATCTGTAAATAAGGGGGTATTAATGCTAAAATCTTACAAAAAGAGCTATTTAATAATAAATTTGGATTCCTATAAAATCAAATTATATCTAAAATTACTAGTTTTCTGATTTAATTGTTTTATATTCTAGATTGTAAAATTAGAATATTTATAAATATTGTTTATCAGGATTCATTTTCCAAGTTATTAAATTTTTAATATTTAACGCTAAAGAGTCGTACTATATTTACCAATTGATTATTTTGATTACTTACGTCAAATCTTAAAATTAGATCTTTTTGATTAACCCATGTTTACAACTTTACTAAACTTTATTATACAAACATATTCTGCTAAGTCAAGCTCTCCAAGTGTTGAGGATAATTTTGCCTCTAAATATAATAAGGAAGTAAATTTATACTACATACAATGTTTTAGGGATAAAGTTATAAGTGTTATTCAAAAAAGACCAAAAACTGTGGTAATTATTGACCAAGCAATTTTATTCGCAAATAATAAAAGTTCAGATAATGAAGTGTTAATAAACTCAGTAAAGCCTGTTTTAGATGGTTTAATTTCAAAAAACATTAGAGTTATTATTGTTACCAAAGAATCACCATATGATATACAAGATTATTTTCCTGATAGCAAATATGAAATATCTGCAAATAACGGAAATTATTTTCGAAGAGCAGGCAAATGGACAAGAAAAGATGAAGATACTTCGAAGTGGATGGAAGAGTTTCATGAATACTTTGATTCATACGCAAATTTATCAGACTTTATGAGATATAGAAAAGAAAAAAATTCTTTAAAGCTTTTTCATGGAGATATTTCTAGTTCTGATATAAACAAGAGATATATTAAACATTTTGTCTCCTTGCTCGAACTCTCTATAGTAAATCGACCATTGACTATAGTTAAACATCAAGACTTTGTCGAACTCAAGGATAAAGATTTGAGTAAAACAGGTATATTGGCCGAACTCGAAAAACGTAGTTTAGATTTATGGATAGGTGATAACATTAGTGATCTTGCTAAGTATAAAAAAAACAAAGATATTATCAGTATTAGGATAGATTCACCATCTGATGAACTTTTAAAACGTTGGTGGATCGAAGATTTGGCTGATTTACTTGACTTTCTTAAGTATGTTACTAAAAAATTATAATTAAATTTATTAATAATTAAACTTATACTTGAATAAGTAAAGAAGAAGAAAATGGAAAGAACCAGAATAAATCAAGTGTCAAAGTGTCTTAAAGTAAAATAACTAAATGATAACTAACCCATAATTAAAAACTTTTATTTACTTGAATAAATTATTTTAATTTAGACTATTGATAACTTTATTAATATATTTAACACAAGAAATAAAGTTAGATGAATAAATTTAAAGTAAAAAGGGTGGTTAATATTAATTAATAGAAATCTTTATAATATATTTTAATTTGCCTGTTTATTAGATTTTGAACGTATTGAAACTTCTTTTTTAAAAAACACGAAAGTACTAGAGACAACTTCTTTCAGTTATGTTTCTGTTTAACTATGTTTTAGTTTTTTTACTCATTTAAAAAGAATATATTTCCTCTATTACACTTAAAATATTGGTGAAGCTAGCAAGTTCTAAGATTATTAAAAAATATTATCAATATAATGTTTCGTTGATAAAAAAGGTTTTATTCCTTTATTTTATGCCAATAATTATTTTATATTTGAGTTAAAGCCGTATTTAAATTAATAGCGTTTGATTACCTAAAAAAGGTGTTTTTTAATTAACGAGAGGGGTTAAGCCAGAAAAAAACAAAAATTTCTTTTTAAAATATATATATTTTTACATTATAAAATGACAATTTTAATTTAATACGTATAAAATGTATTTGGTATTAAATTTGAAAATCGTATTAAAATATAGACATTTTAATATTAGATGAAAAGATAAACCAAATTAAATTGACTTAAAACCTAATTTATTGATATGTTAATAAAAACTTCTACATTTTTACAGCCTTCTATATAAAAATCTTAAACATATTATAAAGTATAAATACCTCAATTTTAAAAATTATAACATTTAGCGAAAGAAGTAAAACGACTTATAAAATCTTTTTATAAACTTTTAATCGTTTTATAAGTAGAATTTGTATCCTAATTCTAAAAATAGCAAAAAGAATAGCATAAAATGAGATTTTTATTTTATGAGCAAGAAAATAACTTTTTAATAACTTGATGAAAATACTTCTGAATATTAAAAGTTCTCTTGTTTTTTAACAAAGTATACTATTAAAGGCCTCTTAGCTAAAAAGAATACAATGATTGCTATTTTTAAATATATATAAATAATTAAAATTAATAAAAAGTCTTTTATTCGAACACTAATCGCCTAGAAGAGAATCTTGATACTTAAATATAAAATAGTCTGTGAATACGTATTCAATAAAAAGACTTAAACTCTGTTAATTTTAGTTGTATATAGGCTATAATGTACTGGTAAATAAAATTTATTAGAAAAAGACGATATTGAATGTACTAAATTCTAAGAAAAAACTACTGCAACCGACCTTAACTTAAAGGATGTTTAATTTTATATTGTTATGAAATAACAAGTTTAAATATAAACTATGAATATCAAAAGAGAAACTTAGTTTAGAATGTTTGAACTTTTAAGAAAAATTTGAGTTTTTGAAAAAGTTCAAAGGTATAAAAAACCGAATATAGTTTAAATAAGGGCAAATTGATATTCTTGTATTATCTATACATTATTATTATTTATTATGAAGGATTCCCAAGAGAAGTATAGAATTCTAGAATACCAAAGTTAGTTGAACAAATAAAAAACTTTTACTATTTCTTATAATTGATAATTTAATCAATATAATTATTTTTGAAAAAACATATTTACCCATTTATTATGAATACATAAAAAAACAGCTTTTAAAACCAATTATAATATTAGTTAGAAGATTTTATATAAAAAGACGTTTCTGGATTAGAAAAAACTAAACGAGCTCTTTAATTGCATAATATCAAATATATATTTAGGAATTATGTATTTTCTTTTTTCTAAGTTATGAATCCCTTGATTATTTATAAAATATTTCTTTTTTATAAAATTTAGGTTTAACAGTCGATAAATAGGATTTTATAAATTTCAAAATGATGAACGGTCATTTTCGATTAAATTGGAATTAACTTTTATATTAACTTTTTTTAGTACTATTTTTATGACAATTAAATTATTTTCTAAAAAATACCAGTTTAGTGCTTTACATCTAAATTAAATAACACTTAAAAATTATAAGTTTTTATTAACCATTAACTTTAAAAAAAATCTAGGCGATTAAACGCACTATATCTAGAGTTGGTGCTCAACCTTTATACACAGTTAAACACCTGTAAGTATTATATCTTTATGATAGTTTTGTTTTTAGATAATATGTTGGTATTAATAATGTATATTTCTATGGTTTCATTTTTCTTGTTCATAAAGTAAAAAAAATTATTTTCAGTTTATTTTCTATGCTATAAATTAGCAAATTTTGGATTTAGTACATTAAAAAAAGTGTTTTAAAATAATATGTTTTAATTCAACATATAAAATATAAACTTCTTATTCATTTATTTATTATTTGTAAACCTGCAATTAATAGTTGACGTTTAAAAACAACTTTTTTTGAATATAGAATTAGATACTAAATAACTCGAAATCTAATTCAAACTGTTATTATTAAATAAACTAAACAATCAATATTATGTAAATGTAATAAAGCTTAATAACTGTAATCTTTTTTTTACAACCACATACACTAAATATAATGATTTTTGTTCTATTAATGTTTTGAATAAATTATATTAGTAAAATAAAAAAGTATAAAGCTTTTAGGAAGCAATATAAACTTTGTAATATTATTTAAATTGAAGAGTAAATTATATAAAAAATACCTCTCCAAACCTAGAATAAACTAAAAAACCAAAAGTTTCTATTCCACTTAACTAAAAACTATATTTATTTAAAAAAAATAATAAAATAGTACTTTTTAATGAAATAAATAAGAAAATTTTCAATATATCATATATACATATGCTAATCATTAGATTATAAAGCAACTAATACACTATTTAAAGATCTATTTTCTATAAAATTCTAAAATGAAAGTTTATACAAAAAAATTAATTTCTTAGAAAAGATGTTCTTAAATAGTAATATTTTCCATACAAATAGTCGTTAAAATAATTATCTATAAATGGTAAATATCATGATTTATTTTATATAAGGCAAACCAACACTCTAAAACATTGTTTTGATATTAAACACTTTTTACCTTTAAACATTCTAAATTTGGTATGTTGATCTTTTAATATAAAGACTCATTTTCTCGTTAATTTTCGAATTTTCTAGAATAATTTATAACATAAAAGAAAAAAAAATTTATCCCTTAATGTTTTCTTCAATAATTCAAGAAAGAATAAGCTACTTCGAAAGTATAATAACCTGCAACACGATAAAAGAAAAAATGTGGAATGATTTTCGAGCAGGTATCAAACCTGTAATTAGATCAGTAGATTCCTCTGATGTCAAGGAATCTACTGATTCATTAAAGAGTAATACCAAAAAGTATGAAAATATTGAATCTGTTAGTTTATTAAATACTAGCACAATCTCGAATGAAACAAACTCTCTAACAGAAGATAAAGTAAAAAGTCAAACAAACTCTCTAACAGAAGATAAAGTAAAAAGTCGAGCAAACTCTCTAACAGAAGATAAAGTAAAAAGTCGAGCAAACTCTCTAACAGAAGATAGAGTAAAGAATAGAAGTGATGTTATTAAACAGAAATTACCATTAAAAAATTTAAACACAGATAGAAGAAAACATGGTAATTCTACTATAACATCCCTAGATAATAAAACCAGAAATAAACTGAAGCGACATCTAGACCCCCGTAGGGTCACAATGATAAACTTCGGTTTAAAAGAAGATGAGTCAAGTGATTAGACTTAATAAATATTGTACTGCAAACTTCTTTTTAAGTTATTCTTGAAATAATATTTGTAAATAAAAATATACAGTTTCTTCGTAAATAAATAATCCTTATTGGTTTCTGTAAACTTTGTAGTTAGTAATTAGGTGATTACTTTTAATTCTATACTATTAGACTATTAAAAAAGAATAAAACTTAAATTTATTTTAGATTGAAATATAATTGATTTTTAAAAGATTTTATTTTATATATGAATATAAACGGAAATATCAAAAAAAACAGCATGTTATTATAACCTCGAACCTTAAACTTTTTTATTGAAAACATAAAACATACTTGTTTAATAACTTCATTTTTTAAGTATTAAGTTAATTTTTATAAATTTAACATATTATTATAATTTGTATGTTCCATAAAATTTTCTCAAACAATAGTGTCGATTAGTCACATGGATAATATAGGTGCTTTATAAAAGAGTTTTGAAAATAATTTTAAAAAATATTTTTTCAAATACCATTTAACAACATCTTTTAAAACATTCGAAATCCTATTTTCATTAAAAATTTTATAATATAACAAAATGTCTTTTGGATTTTTTTCGTTGAAATTTCAATTCGTTTGTCAAAGAGTCCTTAGTTTACAATGAGATGAAATTTTTCTTCTTCCGCACACAAAGTAACATGAAAGTTTTGTGATATTGAATAATATATTGTTGCTTACTTCTTGTATACTCTTAGTAACGTTTGTTGTTCGTTGTTTACCTTTAATTACCATTATTTTGAACCCCCAGAATGAACAATTAAATAGTGGATGGCAGTATTATTTAACTAAATTCTTCCTGATATTTTTCCCTCTATATAGCAAAAAAACAATGACATAATTTAAAAGTTCGAAATCTTCTTTTTTAACTATATTTTTAAAGTTTTCTATAGGTTCATCTCTTGGAAAACATAAAAGGTTTAAAATAGGTTCTATGAATCTATAGTTGAAAAATTTGTTGTTCGCTCTCAAAATAATTACATTTTTTTAACGCTTAACAATATAGATGAAGAAATATAAAATTACACTTATGTATTTCAAGCTTGGTTGAATTTCGTTCTAAAGAATACTTTACTCCCCTTTCAACATCTAATAAAATAAAACCTGAGGGGAATGAAATGTATCTTTGCTTAATTTACGATGTTTATAAGGAAAATTTCCTTTTTTTTCTTTAAAAACATAAAGGCCAAGAGGATAAAATTCACCTAATACTTGTTCATAGATAGTTAGAGTTGTTTCCCCCATATTGAATGCTTTTAAAGGTAAAAAGTCGTATTGAGGTACCTAAAAAAATGTGAAAAAAGATATTAAAAAAAATTCTAAAACATTATTTTAATTTAAATAATTCCAATACTTCGGAAAATGACCTTTTTTGCTGATGAATATAACTGTATTCCATAATATAATTTCTAAGATTTTTTTTAATATTAGATCCTCTGCTTTTAAGAAAATCTTTTAGATGTTTCCATTTGTTCTCTACTAACTGTGTATTAATTTTACGATTTCTTGGATCTACAAAATATTTTTTATGATTTATTGTAAAATGCTTCATATTAAGTGACTGGATGCAATTATAGCCTTTCCACATATCAGTTATTATTGTCGTTTTACTTTTTATGTTACTTTAAATCATATTTTTTAGTTTATCAGCAGTTCTTGTCTTTGTTATAGTAAAAAAAGTGCTTTTTGTGGTCTTACAGACACCTCCCACCACCCAGATATTTTTTATTATTCTACCCTTATGGTACTTGCGTTTTGAGAGACAACTTTCATCAATTTCCACTTCTTTTTCAACATCACCTATACGGAACGTGGTTGCTCCTTCAATATAGACCATAATAAGCGTTTTACAGTTAAAACTCCCACTTTATTCATTTGTATTTCATCACATATGTTTTTTAATATAGATTTTTTTGTTATTTCATAAATTATTTTTACAATTTTTACTAGAGGCAGTTTTATACCAAAAAATAAAGACTTTCTTCTAATAGAACTCTTTTTTAGACACTTACACATTTTTGTTCAGATGATAAAATACCTTTTCCTACTGGAAAATTAGAAAACAATAAGTTATTCCTTGGCAGTTCAAAGAGTTCTTCTCTACGATATATATCACTAACCATGTAAGGGGTGTTTTTCACATTTTTTTAGGTACCTCAATACGACTTTTTACTCTTTTAAATGTTCGATCTATTCATAATTATTTTTCATAATCGACGACTGAAAAAAAGGACTTAAAGCAAACACATAATTTTTTGTCTATTCTTGAATCAATCTATAAAAAATACGAGCTTTAAAATTCCGCTATAAATAATAAGTAATTGGTAGTTCAAGGCCTCTTTATCCCTATGCTTATCTACATTGGGGAACAGACATTTCTGTATTTAAGAAATTCAAAAACTTAGGTTCTGTTTCATTTATCATGTTAACAATGATACTTTAAGCCTTTTCAGTTATTTTAGAAACTTTATCACTAAAAATTGATTTTTTAACATAGTCTTCACTTTGTCATTATTTTTTTGGTGACCATGTTCTAATGAACTTTCGAAAATAATTGGTGCCTTATACAGCTTGTAGTCTAGCACCATACTAAACTATTACCTTAGTGTTTATATATTGATTGAGGTGTGAATATCATAAATAAAAAGGAAGTTCTCATTTACTTTTAGAAAGTGTTATTTATGACACGTTACGTCCCTTTTTAAAATTTGTTAATTTTCATTTTTTTAGCAAAGGTACCTTAAATTTTTACATAGCAAATTGGAGTAGTTTAGTCGTATTAAATATTTTGGCGAGTTGCTGCCTGTCTGTTCTAATACTTTATGGCAGAATTTAATGACACCACGAAATTATAAATCTTTAAATTAAATGATAAACTTAAATAAATTTACATTTATTTTCAAAACACTTTTTTGGTTACGAATTTTTATTCGATTTCATGTATAGTTAACCGTTTTTATTTAAAAAAAATTAGTAAGAACATGTTTACTATATCCAAACGTTATTGTTTCATAAATACATAAAAGTGGAGGTTTGTTTGTTTATATGTATCTTCTGAATTTAATTTATGAACTCTATAATTACATTGAAGAAAGCGATTTTCTGGTTTATGAACTACAAGGACCAAGTTCGTGGAATGATTTAGTTGATCAATGTAGCTTCCATATTGAACATCGTATTAGAAAGTGTCCTCATATGGAGCAAATAAGAAAAAAAAGAAAAATAGAAAAGGCACAGTCTTCAAAATTTCGAAACAACACATATACTAATATGCCAGCTTTAAATATTGCTTTATCTGCTTTTCGTGGGGATGATTGGATCGATGAGCTACTCATATTAATGCAAAGACCAACTTCCTTTGGGGAGCTAAACGATAGCTGTCATCTACATTATAAACGTCCAACAACGCAGGAGGATAAGCATGAATATAAACCAATACCCTACAAATTCTTAAAAAGTCGAAATATAAATAGTAAAAGTCGTTTTAAAAGATACTTAAGATCTGCAAATAGGAATAAAAATAATTAGGTATCTTCAAAATCCTTTTTACCAAACAATTTTAATCTATCCAAAATGCTTATATGAATTTTAAAAAAAGTTTATTTGTAATATGTAAATTTTTTATAAAAAATGTAATTTTCTAAAAAACAATCTGAAAATAATGATTTAATAATAAAATGATGCTGATATTAATCTAATAAATAATTAAATCCATATAAGAACTACTTATATGGTATTTTAATCAATAAATTGCCAATTTTTATACACTTTCACTTTTTTTCATATTAAATTATGTTTTATTAAGTATACTCTTGTTTACAACCTTTTTTGTTATTTAAAAGACATAATTTTTGTCATTCAAAATTGATAGAAGCTGTTCTTTAATAAAGAATTCCATATAAAATAAATTATGTACCTTAATATATCACTTTTTAGAGTATTTATCATTGAATTATCAATTCAGATCTTCAAGTGTCATTATTGTTATCTGATAATTGTGTAGGTAAACTATTATTTTGTGAATGATAAGTAGAATCGCTATCTATTGATAGAAAATTGACATTATTCGTTTGGCCATTATCAGCATTCATTACAAATATTGTATTGTTTGATGATAGTTCTTTGTTTGTATCTAAAAGAACGTCAGTTATAGTTTTTGTTAAAGCATTAATTTCAACCTGTTTTTCCGCGATTATTTTTATTTTATTGTACAATTTAATTTCTTTTTCCTGTAAATTTTTGGTTTGGTATTTCAAAATTCTCTCTTTCTTTTAAGTGCATTGATTCGATCAGCAAAAAGCGCCTTTTTTTTATTAAATTCCTCAATTTTATCATTAATATTATCTACTACTATTTTCATCCCTTTTCTCCTTTCTTGAAAATTTAAATAAGAGATCTCTAAAACCCTTTTATCATTTAAATAGGTTGATTCTCTTTCTATTAGATTTTTTTCTTTAGACTCCAATTCTTTCTCTTTTTCATATAACATCTTTTCTCTATTAACTATACATTCTTCACTTCTATTTATTATGTTTGAAGAGTTTTCTTGTTCTTTAATGTTGGTATATCCTGTGGGTTGTGGGTTATTATTTAACACTTGGCATGGTTCCACTTTTAATACTTTGCTAAGTTTTCTGTCCCCTTGCTCGTTAATATTTTTTCGTTTTTTTTTACATTTTCTATTTATCTTTATTTCTACAGAATTAAAAGGAGGTGATTCCATATTATCATAAGAGTCTAATTCTTCTTTATCTAAGTAGCTAGATAAATCGAAATCCTCTGGTCCAAGAATTTCTTGAGAAGTAATATAGTTATTTATTTCATCTAAAACTTGATTATCATGAATTGAAAAAAAATCTGACATGTTTATGTTACAGTTTTTTAGATCTTCATCAAGACTGTTGTCTGTTTTCTTTTCTGATGTACTAAATACTTGCAAAAAGTACAATATTAAAGCGTTAATTAAATTAATAAATTTGTACATAAGGGCTACGTATTTTTTATCTGTATAAAATAAAATACTTGTTTTGGAAAGATAAGAACCTCTTTATAAGGTATAATGAATATTACTATAATTTGAATATATAGTAGTTTTCTATTCAAGTCCGTTATAAGTGACTTTTGAATTTTTTATTATATACCCTGAAAAAATGAAAATTTCAATAAAAAAATAGTAGAATTAAATTTCAAATATACCAATGATTACATTAGAAGTTTAAGTTACATTAAAAAAAATTATACGAATTTTTATCAACAAAGTCAAGGACTAATGGATTAAGTGTGATGTTAGGTTTAATTGATTATTAAAAGAAGTGAAAGAATAATGAATAATGTAATTTCATTGAAAAATTTAGATGACTTTATATGGAGGTGTTTGTAAAGAGCCCCTTAGTATGAGATTGGCAGCTATTTCTAAAACATCAGGATTGAACTATCCTTGATTATTAAGATAATTAATAAATTAGCTAAAGATATAGAGATTGAACATACTGGCAAATGGTTTAGACTTGGATAATAAAGTAGTCTCTCTATGGTCAAGACTTATGAGAGAAACAACTGTTTATAAAATTATATAGTCGAATACCTTGCTTGGGGGAATCAAAAGTTGTAGAAGTGGACGAAAACCTATTTTTAAAATAAATATAATAGGGAATAATAATAAATGGACAATGTTATGTGGTCGCTATTGAGAGAAACACTACCCCGGTTTAATAGTACCAACTAACGGGAAAATGCTTTTGCAATGCAATAAATCATACTAAATAACATTCATTTAACCACCCATGTTATTACAGATGATTAGAAAGCTTATGATACAGTTGTTATCAGAATGAACAATGAACAGGGCCATATACTAAAGCATAGCGAAGTTGATCATACACATGAATTTATAAGCCCACTTAATTTATGCGGTCATACACAATCTGCCGAAGGCCTTTTCTCATGATCTAAGTATTGGCTTCGAAAAAAAAGAGGACCGAAACAAGAAGAGTAATATTTATAACTATTAGAACTCTAGTGTAAATATATTGTAAACAAAAAACAAAGCCTTAATGAAGTTGTTTTATTATTAAAATTAAAAGATTGATGTTTCTTTCTATCTTCAACCAGTCAGAAATGTATTTTTTTAATGTTTAGTTAACTTTTGGAAGTCTTCTTCAGGGGTATCTAAAAAAATTTCGAAAACCGCTTGTAACAGAGTTGAACCAAAATATGAATTAATAGAATTAAAAACCTAAATAAAACTGTAATATAATGGTTTAAAAATTGATCTTTAAAAATTTTGTATTAATTTAGTATGAACTTAAATAATATACCTTAATTATCCTTCAAGGTTGATTTTTTAATGATAAAAAATTTTACTGATTTTTTTAAAATCAATGATATAGTTTATTATAATTTAGTAGATAAAATTCGTCTATTTTCTTTACAAAAATATTGATTATTTATATTATATAAGTGTTTTAATCTGAACCCTAACTTATGTCCATACAAAAATACAGATTTAGATTTATAACTATAATTACATACTTATGCATGTGCTGGAATACTAATACACTAGATAATACAGATAGTTTATTTGATGAAATTGAAGGTTTACTTCATAGAGATACAACTATAGAAATAAACTCATCTTATGATAATACATTAATAAACCCAGTAATAGGAAACGATATAATTAATACTAATTTAAATACAAATAATTTAAACGATGGAGTTTCATCTTATGATAAAACTAGTACACCACCAAGTAAAAAAGAAACAGAAGAACATTCATTTGGTATTAATCAACAAAATAAACAAGATTTAATAAATAAAACTAAATTTGAACATAATATTGAATTAAGAGAAAAAGATGTTAAACATAGAGAAGAAATGTGTTTATATAAAGAATTACAATTAAAAATAGCAGAAGAAGCTTTAAATCATAAATATAGAAAATTACATAATTTAAAAGATACATACATAAAAAATGTTTCTATTTATAATAATAGAGTTAAAATGTTGAAAAGATTAACTGAGCAATATAATAAAAGAAAAGTAATAATTGAAAAAATCTCAGATGATCTTTTACAAGAATATAGTAATTCAAGAATTAAATAATTTTATATAATTTTGATATTTATAAATAATTTTTTATTTACTTATTTAAAATGTATTGATTTCTTCCTTTCTTTATAAGAAGTCCATGTAAATTAAAAGTTTGTAAAGTATGTTCAAAGCTTTTTTTAGTCTCTAAATTGTCGTAT
>CAJFCJ010000248.1:0-13085 GCA_904063045.1 Dimorphilus gyrociliatus
AAACTGTTAAAACTAGTACACCAGTCGAAGAAGATGATAAAGAGAAGTTAATTGAGGATACTGAAATTAATTTAATATTCGACTACTCTGATGAAAAGAAGATTGATAAGCAAGAGGATCAACAAGTTGATGAAAGTAAAATTGAAGTACTACAAAAAGAAGATGAAAAGAAAACAAAAAGGCTTTTTTCAACCGAGTCTAACATAGATGTGGAAGCTATGGCTTATTCAAATCAGGAAATAAAGACTGCACTTAAGAAAAATCCTATAAACAAGCTTAGAGATTTATATGCTGATTCGAAATACCAAAAATATTCACTTCATAAAGCCAAAAAATATAGGAAAAAAAGTACGATTTTTAAGGCCATCTCCAGCAACTTATCTCAGTTCTTCACTGGAAGGAGGGTTATTGAACTGCCCGAGCTTAAGATTACCCGATATTTTGATATAATCAGTGACTATATTTGTAGTGAGGCTCTAGAAACGGAAAAATTAAATTCAGTGAGTATAAATTCAATAAGAGCCATCGAAAAAGAAATCAACAGTAAATGTTTTATAGTAAATATGAAATACACCAGAGAACAGTTCTTATACGCGGTTTTAAGCCACGTTCGAAATGCTGGAGAGATCATTCCCAGCCATTATTATAAGCCCATTCTCCAAGTTTCTAGAAATAATGAAAAAGATATAGGATGTAAAAAAATTAAAGAAATGGCCAAATTACTCTGTACTGGGCTCGGGGAGCAGCGATACAATTTAATTATCCAAATATTCAAATTATTTTTAAAAATAGAAGAAAAGGCTGTCAATACAGAAGACAAAGAGAAAATAACTTTCTTATCTCTGCTAAATAGATTTTCACCAATTTTCTTTGGTCCTGTTAATTTAGATAATCCTCGTATTGTAAATTGGCAAGAATTAATTTTACAAGCGTTGATAGTAGATTCCAATAATATAGAGCCGGAAAGTGATTTTTCAGAAACTGTTGATGAGTGGAATAAAGAATGTAAAAATGGTAGAACCAAGCCTCTTCTATCGAAACTGGCATGTGGATGTATATAATAAACACATAAAGATAAACTTTTAATTTTTAGCAGAAATCTATTCTTATTTTATTCTATTTGTTATTTACTATACTTATTGATAGGATTATATAGTGTTATAGTTAAACTTTGATTATTAATTAATTATTATTGAATTTTTGTATTCAATAATATTTTAATATGTTATTATACCTTTTTTTAAAAAAAGTTTTATGCTATTTTTTATATAATTCTATAAAATAAATATAATCAAACATTTAAATTATATATTATAAAGAGTCTTTACTATCAAATTCTTTTATCAGGTACTATATTAAAATGTTCTATATTATATAATTATAGGTATCTTCATGTTAGATAGTTTCATATTCAACCATAAAGATTTTAGCTCAAAACCTGAATAATTCTGAATAAGAGCTCCATAAAAAAATAAAGAAATTGATTTTTTAAATTCGTCTAAGGGCTTAGAAAGAAAAAGTTTATGTGTATGAGATACAAAGTATCATAAATCTAGCATATGATGTCATACAACTCGAGGGGTTCCTAATAAAAAATAATCCATAGTTGTATAAAAAGCGAGTTCTTTCAGATAGTGTGATTCATCAAAGAAATAGAAGTTTAGTTACATAAAATTGATAGAGAAATCATACCAAGCTGTTTTAGAAGAAAACCAAGATTAAGAGTGTATTGTCAATATTGTAGAGAATTACAGTGAGTACTTTTTCTTCCACTAGAAATAAAACAGTAAAAATGTTTAATGAAATACATTTAGGTATAAATTAAGCAGATAGTCTAAATAAGCTTAATGATAATCTTTTATTAGTTTACAATATAATTTAAGAATAACTTATTGATAGTTCGCTCAGAAATATCTAAATGAATGATTAAACTAAAAAAAAGGAAGCTGAGGTGAAATTCGCTAAACTTAGGACTGAAAACTTAACATTTCACCATATTTATATAAAATAAAAAAAACATTGTAAATTAATAGTTGAATATGACGAACAAAAAGAATAATGGAAGATAAAATATAATAAGTGAATATTTTGATATGAACTAAATAAAAAATGTATATGTATCTGATAGATTCTATAATAATGATTAATAAATGAACCTAGAAATTTATAACGATGGCTTCATAAATTTAACTAAAACACATCTATAGGTTTAGATGTACAAGGAGTGTAATTCTTATTAGTATACACTTAATGTTAAATTACGCTGGGTTCTTATTTAAATTTATCTTAAGAAACTGGTTTGCTTAACTATATAATACTAAAATTGTTTTTTGAAATTTTTTTATGTGATAATATGGATAAACCTTAATATAGAAAAATGAATTACTAAAAAACTTTAAAACTTCAGTATTTATATTTTATATTTGGCTGAGGATGTCAATAAAAGAAAAGGCATGATATAAAATATTATATTGTATTTTTATCAGATAGGAAATAAGAAACTACACTGAGTTTTTGAATTTACAAAAAATATACGAAAATAATAAAAACCTGGTTCATAGATTATCAAGAAAAAGAACAGTTTAATAAAACCGGTACCTAAAATCTTTGGATCTAATATAATAAAGGATCCACCAATGTCTATTCGGAATGCTGCAATTACAATTTAAAATTTAGTCGCTAAAAGAAAGAAAAGTAATAAGATAGTATATGTTACAAAAAAGCGCGAGACAGCTATAATTTTTACTTATTCACTTACCGATACAAATCTGTCTTCCCAGTATACAATACTTGCACAGGTTAATTTATATATCTTGGTGTTGATAGATTGGATAACAGGTATATGGAGGTGGAACATTAAACAACTAATACCATGATATAACACCATTAAGTTCAACATCATAAGATCTTAAAAAGAACTTATATCAGCATATATTTCGTAGTGTATCACTCCATTATATAACGAGCTAAGTATCATCAATCTAATCGGCCTTCTATTGATAAAAGGTTAAATACAGAACCTAACTGGGAAGCTGAGCATCTAGGCACATGTCTGCGGCGATACCAAAAATAGAAGGAATATACATACTAGCACATACATTACTCAACTAAGTTTCAAATGCAAAGACAAAAATAAACGAAATGTCGGAAATGGGAAAATCTATAATTTTAAGAAAGTCTCCTAATTCAACAAATTATATCATAAACAGAAGGAAGGTAAATGCTGAGAAACCACTTAAAACTGGTACGAGCTCTACATGATAAATTTGCATAATACTAAGAAATATTGATCAATAAATAGGATTTCAAGAAAGACTATTTAAATATAGTCTGTGGACAGGTCGAGATACGACCCTTCTTTCAGTAAAAAAGTACACCGATAATCAAGAAATAGATGTATATCTAAATATATGAACCACAGAAACTTTATAACTATCAAAGTCATCCAGTAGAAACGCCTATCTAGAACACCCATATCCAGAATGAGAGAATTGTACAGTCTGTCTCAAAATTCTTGCAAACCCTATTTTAATACAAACTTTTAATACCAAAATTTCTGAAACTTAATATTTGAAACAATCACCATAATATGAATAAATTTATTGTTTATTATATTTTTTAATCTACAAAAATGACGGTTTTTTATCAATTTGTGATTAAAAGTGTCTCAAAATTCTTGCAAAAAAACATAAATATGCTCAGAAACCATATTTAGGGAAAAAGTCTCCAGTAAAAAAGAATGAGCGTTCATGATAAAAAATGCATAAATATATTTTTTATTTTATGAAAACGACTTTTCATATCGCTAACGTTGATTTTTCCAAATTTGGAAGTTTTTGTGAATTAACGTATCATTGGTGGTTTTATGAAACCAACTTTATATCAAAATGGAGATAATAGACTTTTATAAAGACATTTGTATACATATAAATAATAAACGTATGCAAAATTGGGGAGTTTTACAGAGAATTTCTTAATCAATTTGATGATCAATACATAAATATTGATTTTTTGATAGGGTCAAAAAAAATAGACCAAGCTCAATTAATCTAAAATATGATATGAATTATAAATATATAAATTTTTTTAAAGAACAAAAGACTTTATACCTGTTTACAAAAATTTAAACCCCTTTTATGATAAAAAACCTTACAGACATCGAAAAAGGAAAAATTTTAGGATTATATGAAGCAGGAAAGTCAATGACACAGATCTCGCTAATAACTAAGCGCTCAATATCAACAATAAGTCGTATAGTTAAAAAAAAAGATAACATTGAGCCAAAAAAGGTGAGTCAAAAGAGAGGCAGGTGTAAGATAGTCACTTCTAACATATCAACAAAAATAATTTCAAAAATTACAAAAGATCCTTTTACAAGCTTAAGAAAACTGAGTTCAAATATAAAGGAAACTCATAACGTTAAATTATCGAAGGATACCATCAAACGCTTTTTGAATGATAGAGGGTTTAATGCACATTCTCCGATAAAGAAGCCTCTTTTAAAACCAATACATATAGAAAGGAGATTCGATATATGCAAAAAGCTTCTATTTGACTACGAAATGTTTAAAAATAAGATAATATTTAGCGATGAATCGAAATTTAATTTGATATCCCATGATGGTAAACAAAAAGTATGGAGGTTGAATGGTAAAGGTTTAGAAGATAAAAATTTAATAAAAACAGTGAAGTTTGGAGGAGGATCGGTTATGGTATGGGGGTGTTTTAGTTTATATGGTGTTGGTGAAATAAAGTTTATTGAAAAAAGAATGACTGCTATTGATTATATAGAGATATTAAGAGATAATTTGATTAAATCAAGTGAGAGGTGGGGAATGAGTAATTATTTTTTATTACAAGACAATGACCCAAAACATAACGCTAAAATAACCCGAGACTTTCTTCTGAGACGTAATATAAAAACAGTTCCTTGGCCTTCACAATCACCAGATCTCAACCCCATCGAGAACCTTTGGGATTATGTAAAAAGACGTGTATCTGAATCGAACCCTCGAAATATTGATGAACTTAAGGCTTGTATAAGAAGAATATGGTATAGTATACCAGTGAGTTTATGTGTAAGTCTATCTGACAGCTTTTATAAAAGGATCAAGTCATGTATTAGAGAAAAGGGGAAAGCTTTAAAATATTAAACTTCTTTAAACAGGTATAAAGTCTTTTGTTATTTAAAAAAATTTATATATTTATAATTCATATCATATTTTAGATTAATTGAGCTTAGTCTATTTTTTTTGACCCTATCAAAAAATCAATATTTATGTATTGATCATCAAATTGATTAAGAAATTCTCTGTAAAACTCCCCAATTTTGCATACGTTTATTATTTATATGTATACAAATGTCTTTATAAAAGTCTATTATCTCCATTTTGATATAAAGTTGGTTTCATAAAACCACCAATGATACGTTAATTCACAAAAACTTCCAAATTTGGAAAAATCAACGTTAGCGATATGAAAAGTCGTTTTCATAAAATAAAAAATATATTTATGCATTTTTTATCATGAACGCTCATTCTTTTTTACTGGAGACTTTTTCCCTAAATATGGTTTCTGAGCATATTTATGTTTTTTTGCAAGAATTTTGAGACACTTTTAATCACAAATTGATAAAACCCCGTCATTTTTGTAGATTAAAAAATATAATAAACAATAAATTTATTCATATTATGGTGATTGTTTCAAATATTAAGTTTCAGAAATTTTGGTATTAAAAGTTTGTATTAAAATAGGGTTTGCAAGAATTTTGAGACAGACTGTATTTAGCTGATGGGCCAACTAATAGGATTACAGCGTAATCTACCTGAAAGATGAGATGTTAATAATAGAATCAAAAACTTGGGTAATATATACTCCTGAAGAAAAGGCTTTCTTTAGAGTCCTAATTATGATGGAGTATGACATAGAATTAGATTTAAACAATTCAAAAAATACCAATTAGGCCATGGATAATGATTTAGACTGTTACTTAGCAGATAATAAAGTTCACAAAAGGCTTATTGCAATAAATAACATTACGATATTATTAAATAGAGAAAAGCTGACTAATGCCACTGGGAGATTGGAAGGTGAACAGTATGGAACAAGGATGCTAAACAAGGACACCCACAGAGGATCTACAATATTACCCTAAATATCAGATAAAAAAATACATGAAAGAGTTGTCAAAAGATAACTCCATGATGAGCTAAAGCTCTTAATGTTACTCTTCAACCTTCTTTACTAATAATAAATGGGGAATCAAGATGAGTAATTGTAAACTCGACCTTTGCTATTTCCAAAAACTAATGATTCCTTGACCTAATTATAATATCACATCATTATCTGATAAGTAGATGCGAAAAATGGATATTTCAAAATACCTGTTAAGAGGAAAATCGACGATTACAGTACTTAGCATCGACTAATAGACTTATGTATTCAAGAGAATACCGTTCAGACTATCCAGTGTGTTAGAAAAGTTCAATGCAGAATGAGAAACATTTTAAGTCTTATTTCTTATACCAAAGTATTCTTAGACACATGCTAATACATCCAACAACTAGAAGAAAATTATTTGCACATAAAAGAAGTAATAAAGATCTTACAACCGGTGAACCTAAAAAATCAAGATATAGATAGACAAAGGTAATACGTTACAGTAATATCATATTTAACAAGGAATACAGCCCTATATATTAAGAATAACGGAATTTAAAACATCAACTAGGAATAAGAAGGTTATATAGACACCTAAGATTTCTGAATTGATATAGCGCATATTATATAAACTTCTCAGAACCCCCAGTATATATGATAAGTTAAAGGAAAACAGAGTAACCTGCAACTAAGAAGATAGAACTATAATAGAGGAACTAATAGGAAAAATAAAAAAAACGTTATTAAAGTGGGATGTGATCCCCTTGAGGAACCGATAAAACTTTTAATTAAAAATTAGTCTCTTTAGGAGCCATTCTTTAAAGTGATTCTTTTTTCTTAGATAAAATTTTATAACTATTTTTCACTTCAAAATAAAAAAAATGCTACAATATTCATAGTCTTGCTCGTGTAAGATCTTATTTGTTTGTTTTTATAATAACATCTTTGTATTCTATCCCAATTCTTAAAAGTTAACTACCTTGCCTTTCTCAACTTTTATCTTACCGGAGCTTGAATGTTCTGCTTCGTTTTTGTACCATATTCTATGATGCTTATTTCTCTATCTTCTTTAATACGAATTGCTCTAGCTCAATAATTATAGACATTTTTCGTCGAAACGGATTTTATAGCTTGAGAAAACGCAGTATCCTCAAAAAATATTCGCTTTGTAATAAGATTGGAATGGTGCATATTCAACGCCTCTTATTTATTGAATATATTAGCTTTTAGAAATTTAAGTTTTTTTTAAACAACTTTATTACTTCCATATCAAAAGGGTATAATAAACTTATTGAGTTAGCAGTTAAAATAGAAATCTACATTTGAAAAGTAATAAATCTTGTATCGCGAGAAATTATCTAAAAGAACAAGCATATCTCTTTGTAACTATTTCATTTTCTCATTTATGGCTTGAAAGTACAAATTTTTTTTGGTAGCCTAGACATATTCACTTTATATCTTATTTTCGTAGGGGTAGTGCTTCAGGCTTCTACCTTTTTCCTATAATTAATGTATTCAAAAATCTCATTTTATATTTACAATTAATAAAGCTGATATTTGTGTTTTATGTTTTGAAATTTTTTTTGAAAGTGTTTCTTCTCCTTTTTGTACATAGAATCTGTTATATGGGTGTTTAAAATACAGACTTGTTTCATCACTTTTAAAAATATCATCTGAGGATATAATTATACTATTAGTTAAATTCTGATTCATTAATTTTTGTTTAGGTTTGATAAATTTTAATAGTTTTGAGCTGATTTTCTTTAATACTTAAACATTAAAGTATCTATTATTTTTATTTTTCCAAATTGTACATTGTTGTTTTTAATAATTTTTGCGGGGATTTTTGGGATAGTTTTTGATCCGGGAGATCCTCCTTTTTTCAGTTTTTTGACTTGTCTAAAAATGTTATATAGAATTCTTCATATACAATGTTTTTATTAGTTATTATTTGATTTCTGGTGTTTTTTATGCTCTAATATAGAATTTAAATAAATTTTAACTATTCGAGTCTGAGCAGTGGTAATTTTAAAATTATTTGGCTATTTTTTTATTTCCCTATTTTTGGGATTTTACACCCTCTGAGCAACTTCTTCTTTTTTAGTTAGCATTTCTTTTCCAGATCTCAGCATAGGTGGGCTAAAATTTATGATGTAAAATATCATCATCATATATAGAAAAAAAACAAAATTGGGGTAGAAATCAAAATCTTAAATCTCTAAAAATACGGCCTAGAGCTTCTGCAAAACATGTATATTGTTTATCTTTTAATTTTAAAACTCTTGGTTGTTTATCTTTCAACTTAATGAAGTATAATTTTTCAAATAAATTCATAAAACATATAAACATCATTTATAGAAGACAATTTTATTACAAACAAACGTAGATAAAACTATGAATAATTTTTGTTAATTAAATGCATACCTAATTTGGTAAATATTAAAAGAGCTATTTATACTTCTAAATATGGAAATGGATTTTCTAGAAAAAAATAATAATATAAATAAAATCATTTTAAACCCCCACATGTTTTAGAAAAAAAATAATAAGCTTCTTAATTTAAAGTTAAAACTTTCTGATGCAGACACAAAAAATGTTTCATCAAATATTGATCATCATACTACTAATGGTGGTCATTCCAAATCTGTTTGTAGTTGTGCTATAAACAAAAATAAAGTCATTTTTAAAAATAATCTTTTTGCTAAAAAAGAGGTTGATCCATGTTTTTTATGAATGATAAATCATCACCTCTTAAAGTTATTTTTAAAATTAAAAAAATCACTGAAAATGTGATTAATGACAATGAAAATACAGTCCAAGAACACTACTGTGGAAGAATGGACAAAATATGTAGTTTCTGTAATTCTTTAAATTTTGAAGATGAAAGAACTACTAACAAAATATTTAAAAGCTGTTGCCATGGTGGTAAAGTAACATTCAAAGTAGAGCAGACTATCCCGTATATCTAAAAGATCTGTTAACAAATAAAAAAAATAAAGACCATAAAAACTTCAAAAAATATATTAGATCTTATAACAGTGCCGTATCTTTTGCTTCATTTGGTGGTAGGACTTATAGGCATAGTGGTGGTCCATATCATCTGAAGATACATGGCCAAACTTACCACCACAGCTACCATCCCTTATCTAATAATGGAGACAGTCAAAAGAAATATGCGCAGCTATATGTTGTCGATAATGAAATGGCAACTAATATAAGATTAAATAATAAAGCAAACGTAGGCTGTCAAAAAAACATCTTACGAAACCTGGATAATTTAATGAGAGAGTCAAATCCATTTGCTAAAAGTTATAAAAATATCTCTCAGATCGAAAAAGAAACATCCACAGGCCACCTCAATATGGAGTTGGTAGATGATAGCAGACAGAAAGGACTGCTTAAAAAGAGATTCAGTACTAAAAAGACGGACGAAATAGCAATGGTATTTAATGACTCTAATGGAGAACCACCAATGACCGAGATATAAAGGTGTATCCTAAAATACAAATAAATAGAATAGATATACTAAGTGATAATCTCGATCCAATGGTATACTCATTATTTTATCCATATGGTGAAAAAGGATGGAGCACTAATCTAAATAATAATCGTAAAAAGATATCGATACTGCAGCACAAAGTATCACAGACTGCAGTCAGACTAAAGGAAGTTAATCCTCTATTATATGGCTCAAGACTATTCCAGCAATGGATCATAGACTCTTATCTACGGGTGGAAGCCAATAATTTAAACTATATAAGACTCAATCAAAACAAATTGAGAGTAGAAAAATATAGAGGACTAATGGATAGTCTAAATAATGATACAGAGGACATAGGCCATCCTATTATATTACCATCAACCTTCCAAGGCTCCCCACGTAATATGAGAGAGAGATATAACGACGCAATGGCAATAGTTGGGAAGTATGGAAAGCCAGATCTTTTCATAACAATGACATGTAATCCCAACTGGAAGGAAATAAAAGAACCCTTCTTTGATGGCCAAACAGCATCTGACAGGCCAGATTTAGTAGCTCGAGTATTTAAATTAAAACTATACGAGCTTAAAAAAGACTTAATAAGAGATAAAATATTTGGTAAAATAGAGGCTTTTATATATACCATTGAGTTCCAGAAAAGAGGCCTCCCACATGCTCACATATTAATTATTCTGATAAAAAAAATAAAATAGAAACAGTTGAGCGAATAAACAAAGTGGCATCTGCAGAGATACCAGATAATGATCAAATTTTGCAATCTAGAGTACTCAAACATATGATACATGGTCCCTGCGGAGAGACAAACTCAAACTCACCATGCATGGAAAATGGTGAATGTACTAAGGAGTTTCCCAAGCAATACTGTGAGGATACTAAGGTTGGAGACAATTGTTATCCAACTTACATGAGAAGAAAGGGCCATGTATATAAATATAAAAAATACACAGTCGACAATAGAAATGTTGTTCCCTACAACAAATACTATTACTGAAATACAACTGTCATATAAATGTTGAAATCTGCTCGAGCATAAAATCAGTAAAGTATATATTTAAATACGTTTATAAAGGTTATGACTGTGCTAATATAAAGTTATTTAATGGTAATGAGATTGAGCAGTATCTCAGTACCAGATACATGAGTGCACCAGAAGCAATGTGGAGGCTTCTTGAACACAAAATGCATGATAAGTCCCATGCTGTAATAAGACTACCTGTTCATCTTCCTGAACAACAAAATATAATATTTAATGAGGACCTTACAAAGGAAGAAATAAAAAATAGGTAAAATTTGCTTTCAGGGCCCCTTAAAAATAAATATTAGAGAAAAATAAATAGACCGTTTCTTTTAAAATAAATTTCTATTAATTTTTATCCGCGCAAAAACTTCCATAAACGGATTTTCTTTTTTTAGAAATAAATAATCTTTTATATGTTCACTTAAATTGTTTTTTATGTTATTTCCTCTTGTTTTCAAGTAGTTTTTCAACCACTTCCATTGGTTTTCTATATTTTGAGTGTGAACTTCTGGTATAATTTTATCTTTAAATGCATCTTTATGTTTAATCGTGAAATGTCCATATTCATATAATTTAATATCACAATATCCTTTCCATTCGTCTGTAATGATAACAGAATAATCTTCTACATTTCTATTGATGATTTTTTGAAGTGTAGTTTTATCTCTTCTCATTGCAACTTCAAAAAAACACTCTTTTGTTAATCTACATAGTCCACTAACTACCCAAACTTGTTTATTACATCTTCCTATGTTGTACTTACGTTTACTAATTGCACTTTCATCAATTTCTACTACCTTTCCATCACCTCCTATTTTAGTCAAATGATCTATCCCTATTTTTCTACGAATCAAATCAATCACTGTTTTATAAAGCTTATAATTTATTCCATATTCCCTGTTTATTCCCAGAATGGTGTTTTAACAGACCATTCGTAGATTATAAAAATTATTTGTTTTAAAGATGCTTTGATGTTTGTAAATACTGAACCTTTGCGTATTGAAACCTTCAATTTACCACATTTTTTAGACTTACACAACCAAATTAATCCGTCAACATTGTGATGTGGTACTAAAAACATTCCTTTTCTGCATTTTTTACAAAAAGACTTTTTTTTCAAAACTCCCAAATCACATAACCAAGAAAAAAAATTGCGCGGACAGATCATTTTATTATGCAATTCTATTCTATTTTCAACCATTGAGGGGCAATTTTACAAAACTTTAAGGGGCCTGAAAGCAAATTTTACCTATTTTCTTTTAAAGAAAAGGGTTTTATCCATTTCAACTATAGTAGGTTCTCCATTTCCGTTGATTCCACCTATTCGGCTTGTATTCTGTTGTATATTATATACTATGGCTTCTAAAATAATTTTTTCCCATTTAGTTACAGATGCTCGATCTAAACCTGAGTCATGTGCTATAACTTCTTTTTGTACTGCATATAGAAGTTTTTGAATTATTTTTAGAATTTTTTTTAAATTTAAACGGGATTTAAAAAAAAAGCTACCATATCTTACTGAGCGTTTTTTCTTACATGTTCGACAGACAAATCTATATCCATCAATAATTTTTATTTCTTTATGTAAAAACATATAAATGCTACAACTATCGCACTTTTGTCGATTATTTATTAAACGCCAGCGTGCCATAAAATTAAGTAGGTCTTTTTTATCAAATATTGTTTCAAAGCAATCAGAACGTAAGTTTGTACTTTTTATAGTAAAAAACGAAAACATTTCTGCTTCAGGTATAATATAATTTAAATTTTTGGAAAATGACATTTATTAAAGGGAGGGTCCTTAAAAATTTTCAAAAACCCACTATAATCCACATTAACCAAATTGAGAAAGAATGAATATATACTTTTATTTAAAAGTCTGACCCAGATAAATATATTAGAGAGGATGATTTAACATGAAAGTGTCTCAAATAAATAAATAAGTATTTAATGGTATTTTATTAAATATTTTTTTCTGTTTCTAGTGGTGGGTCCTTACCTTCCATAAAGTCTTCTTTTAGCATTTTTTTTCTTACGTTGGAAGTAAAATATCTTCATCTTTGTAGATTTATAACTATTTACAATTAGGCTTGGTATACTCATCATATACTTTATAATTACTTTACTGCAATAGTCATACTTCAATATAAATAGTTTGTAAACACTTCTTATTTTCTTCTTTTTCATCTTATCCAATAGCAGTTTTATAAAGCCTATGGATTGTTTGAATAGAATAATACACATCTTAAACATCTCTATATACATGATTCTCTCATCTATTAAAAGTTTCTCTTTTATAAACAGCTTTTGTTTTGAATGATCTTCGAGTATAATTAGATCATTAACTTCTTTTGATTTATCAGTTATACTGATATCTCCTCCGTTGAGCCTTCCTATGAACATGGT
>CAJFCJ010000249.1:0-12827 GCA_904063045.1 Dimorphilus gyrociliatus
TTTTTTGACACAGTATAACTTGCGTATTTCAACCTGTTAACAACAGATAGTATATTAAATACTGCTATGTAGAGTTTTAAGAGACGCTATAAATTACTCTAATGGTGTAAAAGTATCTTAATTGAATAATAATTAGCTTGTCGACAGGAGCAAATTGAATATATTTACTATGGATAACTTAGACGTCTTTTTTAAATTAATTAATCCGTTGCTCTCTTTTTAATACTGTAGAATGATTCAACAAGTAAAAGTAGTATTTCTACGTATAGTATTGTTTTGTTGCCTATTAAGAATTGTTTCAAATTGTACATTTAAAGCTAAAAGCTTAAATATTGAACTGTTTAATCTAACTAAAGTAAAATATAACCTGAATATTATTAAAGAGAATAGCGTCTCCGTTTATGGAAAGATAGGTGTAGTGTTTTTAAATACGAATACAAGTGAAAATGTTGCTTTTAACGCAAGAATTCGTGAGGAAAACAATAGACTATTTTGTCAATATTTTGGATACGATACATTCCATTATATAGCTGAAGCATGCGATCCAAAAACTGGTAATATCTATAAAAATTTATTTACAGAATTGTTACATATATATATATATATATATATTGAATAGACGCCGTAAGAATTATACCTAAAAATAGACGGTCCAGTACAATCTTGTAAAAAGATAACAATTTTATTAAATTGAACAAATAACTGTTTTATATCCCATTCAATATATTTGAAATAGATACAAATTAACTAAAATATTCAACTCTATTGGATCGTTTTGCGTGAAATGCTTTAAAATTAATGAATTTGGTTAGGAATTAACAATGAAATTTCTATTTTTTCTTTATTTCTTTCTATTTACATAACAGTTTTATTTTCAATATTAAATGATGAAGATAGAAACAAATACTACGTTTATATTAGATATCGTAAAAGAAACTATAAAGTTGTCTTTATTAGTAGAAAAGTTGATGGAATTTGTGAAAAAACCAACTTTTATAAAGACGATTCAAATGATATTAGAATAGAAAATAATAAATTTATTGTAATATTTCCGAATAATACATTTAAACTGGTTCGTGGAAAAATTGAACATTTTGGAGAAAATCACCTTTATTGCTCTTATAGTCAATTAAAAGGTAAATTATACAAGTTTTTATGATAATTAACTAATTAATATTCAATTTTGAAGATGTTACTATTGAAAGAATAACGAAATTTTATCAGTATTTAATATATAAAAGAGATTGGAAATCGTCAATTGTTTATATAATAGTTTCAAAAACTTTTGGTCATTTACCTATGAATTTTAAATATGACTCTGATTATGTCGAAGTAGCAAAGCTTCTATGTAGATTACAATCACAAATTCCAAAACTTTCAAATAGTCATTTCGAATATGCAGACTCGAATGTAAAAAGTCTGAATTATTTCATCTTTCAATATGAATTATTCATTTCAATTTTCCAGGAAGTGTCGTACGCCTGCCCGTTAATTAATTCTAGATTAAAAACTGGAGGAATTACAATAACGTCTTGTAGATGGGAGAAATCTTCTCTTTCCGATTGTACTTTGAGTAGGATAAGAGGAAATTTATTTAAAGTTTTAGTCAGTTGCGAAAAAGATATGAATTATTCAAGTTTGTTTGAAAAATTTCTCTGTTCATTTTTTATATATAAATGTATATAAATCATTTTCCTTCAGATTTCCAATTAAGATTATTTAACGAAGAAGACGGTCACTTGAACGAAAATATTCGACATTCTTTGATAAAATTCCGTGGAATTTTTCAAATATACCATAATAAATTCTGGTATATTCCAGATTTTTCACAAATTCGAAGTATTGAAATAGAATCTATATGTAAATATTTTGGATTTAAATCTGGAACGGTTGCTGAACACATTCATCAAAGATTTATAACTCTAAGTAAATTTATATTTGCTTGTAATGGTAGCAATCTGCAAGAAGATTGTAGATTTACTTTAAATAAATTTAAAATGAAATTATCAATCTCTGGGTGAATAGAATTTCAATTTGAATAAAAACTGGAAATTTCGCTTTTTGTTCAATTTCTACAATTATCCCAAATAGATCGCTGCTTGATAAAACTCGTCTAGATTATTCGGATATTAGTATAATAGAATGTACATATGAAGAAATACGTAATGAATATAGTTTTTATATGGAATTTCAACAATTTGTCATTTGCCGTAATCTCTGCAGAATGTAAATATAAAAGAGATATCAATTATCGAAATGTATGCTACATTCAAATCTCATTCGAAACGTTCAATTCTATGGAATACGTATTGAAAATGTGTGACGTAGTGAATGCTACATTATTTCATTACTATCCGCACGAATTTAAATATCTATTCTTCATGGCTTCCGAAATACATCGTCGTTCTTTCGCTTTGCGAAATGATATTCAATCTCTCCTCTTTCCTGGAAGTAATATATAATAGGCAAATCTTTATTAATTGATTAATTAATCTATCAAGTACGCTTTTTAAGAATTATCTAATGTAAAAGATACTAGAGGAAGGTTTTTTAGAGCTAATCACGATAGAATTCCTTTTGAATTTATGAATACTTTTCGAGATTCTTCCATCAGGTGAATTTCATTTTTCACTTATTAAGTACAATTATTCAATATGGTAGTCGTTTTTGAAAAGCTCTTGGAAAGAATGTCTATCAATAGTAGATCAAGGTGGTCTAGTTTCAAGACAAGTAGATTGTTTTAGTTATTACAGAGCTTTTAATGAAGAGAGAGAAGTTAACGACTTTATCCTAAAAGTAGAAAGTTGCGGTAATCCCTTATATAAACACTTCTACTGCAAAAGATTTCCAGGTAATATTCTAATTATTAAATAAAGAAATTATGAATTATTTCTCTACTTGAAGCTTACAAAGAGAATTCATTTGGTTTAAATAAACAATTAATAAATACACTATTCGTTTCTTGCCCTCCAAATTCATTTCTATGCTCTAAAGATTTATTATGCATCAATAGTATTTACGTTTGTAACAACGAAAACGATTGCTTTCAAGGGGAAGACGAAGAAAATTGCAATGAAACTACAAAGTTCTTTTGCAGTTCTAATATAACAATTGATTTTAAATATGTTTGCGATTTTATTCCCGATTGCCCAAATAATTTAGATGAAGAATTTTGCGGTAAATCCCCTCCTATCTTAATACATTTTCAATTATGATTTACAATTCAAAATCTTCCTGAATAGAAAGGAAAGATTGTTCGCTAATGAATAAGTAATCTTTTTTATTTGTTTTTTGGTATTTATTGAATGGATTATCAAGCTATTCTCAAGTGATATATTTACTTATTTAGATGTCAGAATAAACAATGTATAAACAGATTTCTATTCTGTAATAACGAAATAAACTGTTTCGATGAATCGGACGAGATCTGTGATCCACGAGATGAGAAAGCAATACATTGTATACGCCTATTTTCTATGTTTCAAAATAATTCAACCAATCAATTATTTATTTTTACAAAGCTTGTAAACGGGATACTTTATCTTGCGATTCTAAATGTATATTGGAGGGGGGAATATGCGATTTTCAATATGATTGTAACGACGGAATAGACGAATCGAAGGAGATGTGTTTAAAAAAAATCTTTAAGAATCCAATGGATTTATGTTTAAGATTGAAAACAATTAAACCAGAGGATAGACGCTATTGTAGAGTATTATACAATTCTCGTGGAAGTCTGCTAAATCAAATTCATATACCCTTTCAAACGTTAAATGAATGTGATAGAAAAACATGCGAAATTGGTGAATATTTATGTATGAAAAGTCAATATTGTATATCAATCAAACAAGTTTGCGACGGTATTACTCATTGCGCATATTACGATGATGAAATTGGTTGCGGTAGTTATTAATCTATAGGCCTTTTAATAAACAATTTTTCTACAGTTTTCCTCTGTAAATCTCAATTAGATCATTTTCGTCCTAAAGGCTATTTTAAATGCAGAAATGAAAGATATTATATAAACCTATATGAAGTTTGTAACGGTATTGTTAATTGTAAATACGGTAGCGATGAAATACTTTGTAACTTTTCAAAAGTATGCCCATCCGAATGCGATTGTAACGCCATCTACTCAATTAATTGTAAATTTAGAAAACATTTCCAAACCGCTATTCAAATGATAAATTCAAATTCTGAACAATATAAAATCATGAAATTATTAGGCCTAAATACTAATAATCAAATATACCAATTTAATAAAACATTAACCGTTACGTATCTATCTATAATTGAAATTGAACTATTGAACAGTTCAATTGGTTATTATTATCCAAATTTGATTAAATTAGACTTAATTAAATTAAATATTGATAATCTATCAAACTTCTTTCACGTTCAATTGAAATTATTACAATATCTTCTAATGAAAGATGTTGATTTTGAATTTTATACAAATTCATTTTCATTCAATTTTCAACAATTACGTTCATTGGAAATGATTTCGTTGAATATACATTTTCTTTATTATAATACTTTTAAACTATTAAACAATCTTATCTATTTAAACTTACAATATATCGTTCTATATTCTTACGATATAAATGTCTTTAAATCTTTAGCTAAACTTCAAAGATTATCATTAAAGAAAAGTGTAATTCCAATGGATAATAGTATAAATCTTATTAAACCTTTAATATCGTTAAAGTATCTGGAAAGTGACTATTTCACTCTCTGCTGTTTTGTATGGAAGTATACGAATCGAATAAATAGTTGTATACCTACTACGTCACTATTCAATTCGTGCGCTGATTTAATGGAATCGATAGCCTTACGAGTTTTACTATGGATTATATTTATTGTTGGTTTCGCAGAGAATTCTATATCGATCATATTTAGAAGTGTTGTATTAAAAAAAAGGAATAATCTATTCTATTTGGCTTTATCGTTCGGAGATTTGTGTACATCTGCATACTTAGCTACTCTAGGCAGTTACGATATTCATTTTAGAGGCAAATATATTGAAAATGATTTCAAATGGAGGCATAGCTACGCCTGTTCGGCGATTGGTGTCTTTTATACTTTTTCAGTAGTATTTTCCTCATTTTCTTTATTATTAATATCAATAGAAAGATATCAGAATGTCACTTCTCCTTATCAACGAATATTCTATGGGAAATTTGCTATTTTTCTAGTTTTATTAGCCGCTCTATTATCTGGTATAATTGCGGGAATTCCAGTTTTTATTTACAATGTAAATTTCCAAAGCTGGAAAGAAATTCAATTGTTTGCGTTATTTAAATTGCCATTTCTATTTATTCTTTAGAATTATTATTCTAAAAGTCCAGTTTGTTTTACTTTACATATAACAAGCGAAAAAACCGAAGGATGGTTTTATTCTTTCTTAGCTTTGGAAGTGTTATTATCTTTAATATGTATTGTTATTATTATTTTATATATACTTATATGGAAAACGACAACAAAAACAAAAGCAATATTGAATGCGAAACAGTATCATAGTCGGCAGCAAACTTTCAAAATAAATGCGTATTTAATAGTTGTAGCAAATATTTTATGCTCATTTCCGGTATCAATTTTAGGTCAGTGCTAGTGATTGTATTATATCTTGTATATCATTATGCCTAATTATTCAATTCAATATTAGGAATATATGGTACTTTCTTTAAGTTAATCATAGGAAAAGCAGTTTATTCAACAATTGTTATTATCATTTTACCATTACCTTCTCTTATAAATCCCTTTCTATATACATTGAGAAATATTAATTTATACTTTAAAATGATAGACCTTAAAAGAGAAGAAACTCTGTAATAATATGATATTCAACTAGTTTTTTTCATATATTATATGAAATCTATGATGCTTGTTTCAGGAATAATCGAGTAAATACGGCATTAGCAAAGAAGACTTCTCAGGGTATGTTTTATTGTATATTCTCTATATTTTAATTGAAATTGATATTTTATTAGTTTTAAAGTTTTTTAATAATCATAAACAACATAGTTTCAATGAAAGAACTATTCTCTTTTCTACAAATACAATGAGAAAAAATCCATCTTTTTATAAATCGACTAATTTGTTTTTAATTGTAAAAAATCTAATTAAATCTATAGCTTTAGCTAAAGACAGTGGACTATCTTTCAATGGTGTTATTGATTTCAATAGTGTATACTGTCAGGTTCCTGTTTTGAATATTACCTAATTGTTAGTTCGATATGTTAAAATATATATTTTCTCTATCAATTAGCAAGAATTACACGGAAAAAGGATAAGCTATTTCTTAAAGACGGAAAATTTGACAAATGATAATAAAGATAATGAATTTAATGATATCATTGCTTTAGGATTATTTATTAAAAAAATGTTACAGAAGAAAGCATCAATACTGACGAACTGTACTGCAAAATTAACCAATTAGAAGTTATTTAACTGTAGTAAATGTTCAATGATTCATTCTGTATTGAATAAAGCTCATGATTGTTGAAGATCGAGTCTTTTACAGCCATAAAACAATACTAGTCTTAATGTTATAACCATATTAAACGTTTGCATGTATTCTTAAAAACAATGAACGCCAATAATGTATGACAGCACTAACCCTCACACCATTACACAGCTGATCATTGTAATTATCCGTGCATGTGGTTAAAGAGTGACCTTCTTTACACTAAGAATCAGTAATTCCGCTCCAATGGTAGCACGTAGCTTCAATTAAACGTAATATTGATAAGAATATGATTCTACAGAAATTTGGTACAATTTCTCCCTTTTCGGCCTCTATATAAAAACGGATGAGTCAGAATCTCCAATTTGATCCCGTTTTGTCACTGTTATTTATGAGGGTTCATTAATTAGAAACTGTTTTGCATCAATTTGAATAGTCAATTTATCTATTACCATATTTAAAATAGTGTATGAAGCATCTGGTAATAAAATGAAGCATTAGGGAAATTTTTGCAGATATGCTGCAATTTTGAACAGTGTAAGGTGAAATACTATACATAAAAAAAACAATAAATATGTTAAAACTCTTAATTGTCTTTGTGACTTTGTTGCCCATATCTTATGGTAAGTTTAACTATATATTCTTATGCATGTAATAATCTATCTTTCTTTTTCTCTTTTAGCTCTAACTTGTTACAGTTGTAACAGTAATGAAGACAGTGGCTGTATAAATGGTACATTAACCAAAACATGCCAAGGTTCATATTGTTTTTACAGCCATTTGAAACTTGCAGGTAAATTTTACATTAAAATTTTGACTTTTCTAATTTTATCAGTATCTCTTCATACCATTTTTCCTAGGTATAGAATCTGTTGTTAGATCCTGTGTACCAATGGCTCTTTTTTCTTCATGCCAAACACTAGCCGGTGCATTGACTTGTTACTGTAGCACTAATAGATGCAATAGTCAAACTAATGGAGGTAGTGGAGGCAACAATACATCCTCCAACTTGATACCATCTACAGTAATGCTCTCAATGGTTTCCTCTGTGTTTACCATAAATTCTATGCTATGAACCAGTGGTAGCCTTCTCTAATAAAAGTGTTTTTGTATTGTGTACACATGTTGGGTGTTGTTTCATCAATACTAACCTAAAATCTATATTCCTATTTACTAATATAAAGGTTTTCTATTTGAATAGAAACTCTCAACTAACATTCTTATGCCAAAAATTATCATTGTAAGATACTGTATATATTTTTAACAAATACACTTTGCTCATTTATTAATAATCAACAGACATTGTAGTATATCTGAACTTTATGGCGTAGAAGATTATCTTCCTTTAGGATGGATGATTTGTGAAACACAGCCGGAAATTGAAGATAAATATCTATGTTTTAATTAGAAGTTTCATTTGTATTTTAGAAAATCGATAATCCCCGTTCTGCTGCAAACTTTTGCCTCATCTGATATTCAACAGTCATTTTATATATTTTGTTGTTATTTACATTGGAATATGACATGTTTGTAAAGGAGGCAACTATCTTCTGTTATCTTCTTAAAATTTGCAGTAAACATTATGTATAAAACGTCGATTTATTGTTTCTTATACACGGATGTCGGCCATAGCAATCCGTCTATGTATTCTTGAATTTGTTTTATGAAAACAACTATATTTAAGAGACAAGCCTAAATGCTTGCTTCACAGCAAAGAATTAATAATAATCAAAGCAGGAACAATGAAAAGTATTAATGTAGATGGTACTATGTTGGAAGATGTGTTCTTATCTCCAGTTCCTCCACTGCCTCCACTTCCTCCTGTTGTTCCACTGTCTCCAGTTCCTCCAGTTCCTCTACTGTCCCCACTTCCTTCTGTTCCTCAAAATCATAAAAATATTTAAACAAAGGGCATAAATGTCCAGGAAAAATGGACGAAATTTTCAGGCAAGAAGGACAAAATGTCCCCCTACCTGCCGTTTTCTCCCAACCTCCAAAATCAGTAACTAATTTCTCAGGAGGATCTGAGCAAAGGAAGTTCATCACAAATATTAAATCTTGTATTTTAGCAATATACAATTGAATGCCTATTTAAGATATGAATAAGCAAACACCAGAAGTGTTTGTGATACACTTGTGTAACAATTGATTACTACAGGTTGAAATTCATAGTATTGTACAAAAGAGTGTATCACTCGTTATTGAACAATGTTTATATATAATGTTTCACGAGTCATCTTTCCTACAGAAGAAAAGCAGAAACACACAGTATGCTATTATATTGCAGTTAGTCGACAATTCTCAAAAAATAAAGTACATAATGATGACGACTTTTATTCAATCTATATTCAAATTTATGTATTCAGAGATTATTGTAAAAACGAACTAATAGCATAGATCTATGTTTAAAATTTTATTTGAAACGCAAGTTCTTCTATGGATACTAAATGATATTTTACTGTTTGTAACCGTTTCAAACAGTTGCCGTATAAACATGACTATCTAATTTCAAGACTTATACAGTATATAATGCAGTGCATAACCCTTATACAGCATTAACACAGTATGCATCACCCCTAACTGCAATGATAGATTGATTGACCAAGATCAGAGGAGGTGGTTCTCGAACAAAGTTTCCAAAATCTATAGAAATATAGATTGAATGTCAATCTGTATTTGAAGTTTACCTAAATCAGGAAAGTTATGATTAACTCATTTCATAAAAAGGATAAGGTAATTATTGAATGATAGAAATTTGCTTCTTCTTACAAAGTTTTATACAGTTTCAACTTAAAACTGTCTCAAATCTATCAAAATCTTTCCTACAGAAGAAAATATTCTACACCATCAAGTCATGTATTCTTGAATTTGTTTTATGAAAATAACTATACTTAAGAGACAAGCCTAAATGCTTGCTTCACAGCAAAGAATTAATAATAAACAAAGCAGGAACAATAAAAAGTATTAATATAGACGGTACTATGTTGGAAGATGTATTCTTATCTCCAGTTTCTTCAGTTCCTCCACTTCCTCCAGTTCCTCCTGTTCCTCCACTACCTCCACGAAATGATCCAGTGTGATCTTTGCATTTATTAGTGCTACAGTAATAATATGTCGAAATGACACCACTTCCTGAGGTGTCTGCGTACGAGTTAGATATAGGAGAGGAGTCATCACACTTTCTGAGCACAGTTACCAAACCTAAAATAAAATGGAAAAGAAAATATATTGATGAAATCGGAAAGTCAAAAACTAGAATGTAAAACTTGCCATTTGTTAGAGAACTTCCAGATGTCTAGAGTTAAATGTGATATTACGGTTGGGGGTCATACACATACATATATATAAATATGTCTTTATGCATACAATGTATTAAATCTCGTGTAATACACTACGAGATGCAATATCGTAGTCACATAATCACGTGTAGATACACGTGATTATATCGATACCAATTAGTAGTCAATTAGAATACAGCAACCGTTTGATACGGTTACATACAGTAAATTATATCGTTTTGTAATCGTAGAAGAACCGATGTTCAACACCATTAACTTTAAACTAACCATAATAACAAAATGCACCCTCGCATGTCTTGGTTCCTTTACCACTTTCACAGTTACTGTCTATACCAGTCATACAACTTAAACAAGTTACAGCTAAAAAAGGAAAGGAGTGATAGACTGTTATATGCAAAAATATAGTTAAACTTACCATAAGACACTGGCAACAAAGTCACGAAGACAATTATAAGTTTTAACATATTTATTGCTTTTTATTTGTGTATTTTATCTTCCACTGTTCAGAATTTCAGTATCTCTGGATAAAATTTCTTGAACGTTTCGTTTTTATACCAGATGCTTTGCTGAATCTCTTAAATAGAGCCATAAGGAAGGATAAAAAATGATTCATTCATAATAATACAAGCTAATTTTTTTATGAAAATCCCCTATAAATAATAATGACAAAATGTCAGAGTCTATTGAACAATTGATAGGAAATTAGTCATGCTAACACAATTGTTTTCTATACAGAAGCTGAAAATAGAGAAATCGTACAAAACTTCTTTAAATGTAATAGTTTAATAAAATTGATTTATAACTGTGTTAACGCCGTATAAGTGTTATGTATCGCATTATGTACTGCATGAGTCTCACATATCCTGAAATCGTATAAAAATGGCCATACGGAAATGGTTTGAAATGGTTACAAACAGCAGAATAACATGTTAGAGCCATAGAAGAACTGATTCCTAGCAGCCTTTTTTTTCTAAATACTGTAAATAGCAACTACAATAATAACTATGACTGATAAAGGTTTAAAGATATCTATATAATAAGCTTTAAATACATGAATTTCAATATATATTGAATAAAAATTATTATTATTATTATGTACTTTCGTTTCTAAAATCATCGTTTTTGAGAAATGTGGACTGAATTCAATACGATTGGCAATGTGTGATCAACAATAGCATATTTTATGTGTTTCTACTTGTGTTTCTACTTTTCTTCTATAGGAAAGATGACTAGTGAAATAATATTTTTACAGTGGGCGGTTTCATCCAAGGGTTAGGGGCAATCAAGAAGGATAGGGTAAAACCATGTATTTGGCGACGTTTTCTGTCGGATCCAACTGAACAAAACTCTGTAGGAAGCTAGGAAGCATAGAACTTATGGAAAGTGAATTGCTCTTGTGCCTTAGTATCATATAAGAAAAGCTTTTCTTTGTCATACGAATCTCTTACTTCAGCTTTATCATCACCCACTGATGATGTATACGACTCTACTGATTACATACGTAAGCTACATATATAGTAGTATACTTTTAAAGTTTAACTGTAACTTTTTTCTTTGTTATTGATTAAGTAAGTTTCTTTGAAATAGTATCAATTAATTAATTTCGAATGTTATATCAAGACCACATTTATTCAAAGCTAAATATTTACTCTAACGTACATTTCTATAGAAATTTTTGTGTAGAGAGATTAATTTCCCAACAATTGATTTTAAATTCAATTTTATAAATAGTTAACATCAATTAGTGGCTTATGTTAATTAAAGAAAAGACTAAAAGAGAAGTTGATGAATTTGAAAGTTTCATTTCAAAATTGTTCTTTTCTTCTCTCTATTTTCTTTTCCAATATGTAAAAATAGGTCGTTAAAACTATTAATTATCTATAATTGCTTGCCTGCGTGCCTACATACCTTGGCAAGTTTCCAATTACGATTAAATAGTCTTTTGTTGTTTTTTTTTTAATGATTATTTCTTCTTTAATAGAAAACAAAAGTAAAGAAATTTACTTTAATTATATAAACATTCAAATATTATTGTTTGTATTGAATTTCTTTACTCATATTTCAACATCTTAAATGGAAATTTTTTTTATATAAATCTACATTGTTCGACAATGATTTATCTCTTTTTACATCTATTTTAATTTTGTGGATTAGTTTTATCAGAAAATTGATGATTAAAGAGAGAAATGTTGATAAATATTATATTCTTCTCTTTGGCCGTATTTCCTCAGTTTACTCTTCAACATGAACTTACCAACGATAAAGGTAAAACATCTTTCTAAGACTGTTCTGTTTATTAATCAACCATCTATTATCGTTATTTTTCTATACAGCATCTAATCATAGCGATAATTGCGATATATCAACGACCTTTAACGTTGTTGAATTGAACAGTAATTGACAAAATATAAATATTTTTCATAATTAAGAATTGAGACTTTTATTATTAAAATAGAATTAAGAACAATAATGAAATTTACACTGAAAGGTCGAAAATCTTCAGATGGGAAATGTTCAATAAGTAACGATGATAATCTAATTGCGACAAATGATTGTATACGATTTTCATATATTTCGGAAGGAGATAGAGCTGTTCAAGTAAATAGACTTTTCAATTCAGTTCTTGTACTGTGTTTTCTTTTACAATACTTTATACATTCGTTAAAGATCTTTATTAAGAAAAATGAAAGTGTTCAACCAGTGTTTGATAGTAGAAGAAATTCAAACAATCATTGGATTAGATATAATATATCATCAAGAAACGGAGGTTTATCACTATATCACTTTTTAACTAGTGCCTACTTATTAAAATGAAAAATGTCTTAATATTTAGAAATCGCATCACCAAATATCAAATTTATTTTCTATAAACAAAAACACAATCAATCTAATTCATCAGAAGTTAATCATATAACAATTGCCGAAGGATTGTGTTTAATACCAAACTTGGATAAAGATATAAGAGAATGTACACTAAATACTTGAATTATATACACGGTAGACGTATATCTTATAATTGTATACAATTTAGTTTCAAGTATAATTTTGGATCCGGATAAGAG
>CAJFCJ010000250.1:0-12804 GCA_904063045.1 Dimorphilus gyrociliatus
TTGAACTCTTCTTCGGTCATTTCACTTAACTGTAGGTCTGTTAGATCACCAGCATGGAGAGTCCATCTCTCTTTTTGTAGCATTATTTCTGCTTCTATAAGTTCTGCGTTCTTCTTTCTCGCGTTTTTCTTTGGTGTTTCTGCAGATTCTGTAGTACTTAAGTTCAAAATTACTGTCAAAAACATACGAATAGGAATAATTTTTATATTTATTCAAAAAAAATCAAAATGATCAAATAAAGAATATTTAGATTTAAATCGACCTAAAAATCAAGAATAAATCAAATACAACTTATTTAATATCTAAAATTTAAGTATTTTTGAAATAAATAGTATAGATTAGGCTTTAGTTGGTTATTATAAATACGTTAAACTTAATCAATATTTAGGAAAGAATCAAAAACTCAAGCAATATAGAGATATTAACTTAGTTTAAGTCATCTCTCAATTTTATCTTAAAATATACTTTAATTTGAATGTTTTTATCTTCTTTTTCGTTTAGGACAAAGAAAAAGAATTAAATCCTTAAATTAAGAGTGATTCTAAGTAAAATAGATTTTACACTAGCTTATAAAACTAACAAAACAGCTGTTAAGCAAAGGATAGTAATAAAACTATTAAATCAACTAAATCTTTTTTCAAGAATACAATATACTAAACAATCATGATTCTAGTTTAATATATAATTTTTTAGAAAGATCAAGTATTAATAATAAAATGATTGAATTTATAAAAAATTGTTATTATTGTTTTAACTCTGAAAACCCAAACGACCAGAAGAAAAATATGTTGATCTTTTATATGTTTTCTACCTAAAATCATCTCTTTTATAAATTAAATATTATTTAGTTTTTGTAAAATATAACACTTTTAAAAACATTTTCATATGTCAATAATTCCAGAAAAGATAGGATTATTAACAAATAACAAGCTATAAAAAAACATCAAGATATAGGTAATATAACAGCGAAAGTTGGAATCGTGGTTATTTAATGATACGGGTCAAATTTAATTTTTGTCAGAGGTTGTTAAATCATTAATAACCTCAGCTATAATACTGGTTTATACATTTAATTAGAAGACTGACAAAAATATTTGTAAGAAGTACTTGTCTAATGAAAGGTTATATGATTAAATAAAGTAGTAAAAACATTATTTTTAATGAAAATACTTCTGATAGAAACACATCGCAGGTGTGTGAATAAAGTACTTAACGAGTTTTAGAATGACATTATATTTGTAAATTACAAGTAATGTAGGGCTGTTTTATGTTGTAATTCAAAAGCTAACAAGTAAAGAATTTAATACCAGCTGCTAAACATAGTGGAAGTATTTTCATTGCTAGGGATGCAATATCATATGGAAGTGTTAAGAAATACTTATTAATTGATGGGGAAATAGATGATATTAAATATATTTAAAGATATTTTAGGAGGTACCCTTCTTTCTCTTGTACAAGATAACGATCCTAAGCATACATAATGGTTAACAACCAAGTTCTTTAATGAGAATAAAATTAGAGTATTACTATGG
The DNA here is from genome assembly GCA_904063045.1 of Dimorphilus gyrociliatus. NCBI lineage: Eukaryota > Metazoa > Annelida > Polychaeta > Dinophilidae > Dimorphilus > Dimorphilus gyrociliatus. The sequence continues at coordinate 1,533 of CAJFCJ010000250.1, forward strand.
TCATCTAAATACTCTAAAAATAATCAAATCTCTGAATTCATATACAACAAAAGTTAATTATGACTAAAAAAGAAATTGGTTAATTTTAACTATTAAATCATGTAATGTGCTTTTTATATTTATACCAGAAGACTTGAAGTATTATATTTGGTTAAATGTGGACTAACGAGTAAAAGTTATTTCCAATATTTTCGTCTTGGATAATTTTTCTTTGATTAACCACCTATAACTGTTTTATGTAATAAATCCTTTTATCAGTAAATATTAAACAGATAATAAAACTTTAATTGATTACTTTTTTAAAATAACGTATACAAAAAAAATGTCTAAGTATATAAATATATAAAAGTGTTTATAGAAAAGGAATAGACTGTTTTTCTCTCACAAAATTAATAATTTTTTCTAAGGTTATTAGTTTTTGGTTAAGAAATTATAGAGACTTCTATTATAAATAAAGAATTGCTATTAAATCCTAGAAATTTTACTTCCTATTATTAAAAATATACTTTTTAAAAGAATTTGATATGATTAACCAAAGCTTGTTAAAACAAAGTATAATACTGATTGTTAATAGAATGTGTATGTGATAAGATTTATCAAAATACTATTTAAAGTTGAGTATGATACAGAAAAAGATATGATAAGTGATTTCGATGTAGAATTTATTGTTAATAAAAATATAGAGAAAGACTATTTATATAAAAAGGAGAATATCAGCATTTAACAATAAACCATAAGAGTAATTATAAAGATAATATAATGTATTTAATACAAGAATTATTAAAGGTAAATTAAAAAACAGATATTAAAAATTTACAAATGTTTTGCATGTTTATTAAAATCTATGATAAAAAAATATAAGAAAATGATTATTTAAAAGTTATAGTTAATTTTTATTGAGATTTTATTTTGATGGGTTGAAATTTATTTTGATATACTCTACTTTTTTGTATAGATTGACATTTTATACATTTCTAAGCTACCTAAGTTATTGATATATTTTTGAATATTGAATAGATCTGATGAATTCGAAATGATATAATTTACTAAAATTTAAATTAATTGCTAAAATAGACTTTTGGAAAATTATATTTCTATAATAAATCTATTATTTCCTAAAATGAAAATAAAATTCTAAAAATTTAGATCTTGAATTTTTATATAAACTTTTAGTATTTTGTATTTGATTCATATTATTATTATTATTAGATGATTTTTTTTATTGAATATTTTTTATTTGATCGTTTAAATTAGATTTTAACTTAAATATAAAAGTACACCTTAATCCTATGTTTTTGATACTAATTTTATATTTAAGTAGTTTAAAATCTACACAAGCACCAAAGAGAAACATAAGAAAAAGCGATTCAGAACTAACAGAAGCTGAGAAGGTAAAACAGAAAGAGAGATGGAAACTTCATGCTGATGACTTAACAGATGAACAAATTGATGAAATGACTAAAGAAGAGTTTGATGATAGAATATCCTTTGATCCACATTTATATGACAGAATGTATTGCCGTGGAACAACAATAGGAAGTGATGAAGAGCCTAATCTTGAACAAACTCAAGAATGTGACAGAATCCCTCCATTTGTTAAAACACCGGAAAGTATGAAACGAGCTGAGAAATTACCAGAGTATAGGGACTTTTAGAAAGTAAAGATGATGATATAGAATTTGATTGTGAACAACCAAAAAATAATACTAAAAAGGAAGATAACCGTCGGCCATTAGAAGAAGTAATATATAATATGGATTCAAGAGATGCTCAAAGCTGTGTTATTTTATAATTATTAAATGAACTTTGAACTATTTTATTTTTCTTCAATTAAAGTGATTTTCTATATAATATTACGATTTAATTATTGCTTATTTTTGTTTACAATCAAGTTTTAAGTAAATAAATAAGTATTTTTAAATGAATAAATAAGTGTTTTTAAGTAAATGAATAAGTGTTTTTGAATAAATATTTAAAATAAAATATACATAATACAAATTTGGTCAGGAAAAAAAATACATTTTTATAAATTTTCAACTTTTTTATATTTAAATTTATTTTACATAAAAAACCTGTAAATTAACCGAAGTGATTCAATAAATATAAAGTATTGATATTGCAATATTTGAGTATTTTAAATTATTTTAATAAAAATATAAAATAAAAAAAGTCTGTTCTTTTATTATTATCGAATTTTCCTGGTTCGCTTAAAAAGTTTCCATATCGGGTTTTTAACAAAATATATACTTTATTTAAATATAATAAGGGATGGTATGTTTTCTAGCGACAGAACTACACATTTCAAATTCTAAATATTTTCCCATAAAAGATCTCTTATGTATCTTTTAAAACAGGTTATTAGCCGCATTTATCTCTTCTAAAAAATGATTGTATTATTATTAAGAAATTAAATATAAAGTTTTCAAAATAAAATAAATAGTATGTTACTATAGTTCTATATGTAGTGATATTATAACGAAATATAATAATATTAATATATTTCCATTGATAGAAATGATTGATTTTATAATTAAAGCTTTCAAAGCATCCTAAATAATAATAATAAGATTTTATATAAATTACAAAACCTTATTTTTATTAAAAAGTACAAAATTCCTTTCTCATATAGAACAAGTTGCAAAAAATAGTAAAACCACCATTAGTAGTAAAAAATATTTCTCTTATTATTATGATAAGAGAAAACAGGGAAATTAACAACTCCAGTGATTAGTTTTTGTGTAGAATAACTATGAAATTTGATTTATTAAACTTAAGAAGTGGTGAGCTTCCTTTATTGTTGTATATTCTTAGAATATAATTAATATTTTTAATAAACTTTAAAACCAACTTTTCCCATCTATAAAAATACACATACCTATAACGTAATAAAACACGTGTTTTAAAAAGTTGTAAATTATGTATTTTTGTTGTATCCAATCTTAAAATAATCTTTTTTTATTTCGCTGATTTCAGATTAACATTTCCTAAAATACAATTTTTATTTCTTCTAAAGAGGAAACTTTTTTTGCTAATATAAGCTTTACAAGTAAACAAATTTTCCAAGTATATGAATAAAATTTGAAATTTTTATATTTTCCGATAAAATAAAAATACCTAAACACTTTACTGTGTATTTATTTAATTATCTTAAGTCCCTAAATATTTTACATCGAGTTTCTATCTTCAATTTACTAATAAATTTACTGTTATAAACTATTTACCCTTTATAGTAAATATATAAAAAAGAAAAAAATTTATAAACAATAATGATATCCTCTAAAGTCTATTAAATCAATTAGAATAAATATACACTATGTTAATGTTCGGTTAAAGTTTATTATTACTTAATTTATTTATAACAATAATTTAGTATTTCGTAAAAATTATGTGATTATTATATTTTAAATAAAATTATTTTTTTAAAAAACATGTGATATTAAAAAACTTAATTTTTTATAATTTAAAAAGAATTATAATAATTTAGTATTTCTTTATATTTAATTTTTAATCTATTTACTTTTTAAAATTTTATTAACTGAAAAATTTAAATTGAACTTTAGCACTGAAATAATTTAATATAATCAAATACTAAAACAAATTTTTATATTCTTTTAAAATCACATTATTCTTTACATAAAACCTAATTAAATATTAAATAAAATAAAGTTTACAACAAATCAATTGGTTGTATTAAAAATATAGTTTTTAATAGAAAAAGAATTTTTTTGATTTTAATTAAAACAGTGTATTTTAAAAATCAACTTAGATTAGATTGTTTATAGAATGTAAACTGAATAATAGATTTATATTTGAAGTAGTTATAAAATTAAATTTAAAAAATCTTAATAAATAGAAATAATAAGTAAATGAAGTATTAAAATATTAAAAAATTTGGTAAAAGGGATTTTTGGGGTACAGCTATATTTGCTTCTTAAATAAAAATAAAGATATTTTTAGATTTAAAACGTTTTTTTATTAATTTTCATCCGAGCCAAAATTTTCAAAAAAGGATTTTCCGTTTTTAGAAATAAATAGTCTTCGATATATGATTTTATATTTGGTTTTATGTTACTCCCTCTTGTTTTTAAATAGTATTTGAGCCATTTCCATTGATTTTCTATGTTCTGAGTATGTTTTTCTTCGTTTTTAGGGTCTACAAATACATCTTTATGTTTAATAGTAAAATGACCATATTCAAGTAACTTCACTCCATTATAGCCTTTCCACTCATCAGTTATGATAACTGAATATTCTTCTACATTCTTTATTATTATTTTAGATAGTGTTTCTTCATCTCTTTTTGTGACAACCTCAAAGAAACACTCTTTTGTAGCTCTACAGAAACCACCTACTACCCATATCTGCTCTATTAGTCTTCCTTTGTTATTTTTCCTTTTACTGACGGCACTCTCATCAATTTCAATAATTCTACCGCCGCCCCCTATTTTTTTTTCTGAAAAGTCATCATATCGTCTACGAATAATTTTTAAAATACTATTATATAATGTTTTGGTGATGTTATATTCATTATAAATTTGGATTGGTGGTGTTTTAATGCTCCATTCATATATTATAAAAATGATTTTTTTAACGAGATTTAATATTGTCGAAATAAGACATTTACGTATCGAAACTTTTATATTATTACATTTTCTCGTCTTAAAAAGCCAAATGAAACCATCTATGTTATGATGTGGTACCAAAACCATCGTCTTTTTACAGCTTTTACACAAAAATTTTTTCTTCAATAAACCCAAATCCATCATCCATGATAAAAATCTGCTCGGATCAAATGAAATAGTAAATAATTCCAATCTCGAAAATACCATTGGGGTAAATATTAAGCAAATATAGCTGTACCCCAAAAATCCTTTTTACCAAAATATGTTCTTTGAGTTTGGACTGGAATGTCCTCTTGTCCATATTGGATTGGTTCTTCACTTTTTTAAAATAATTATATTTTAGTATGCTTATAGTTTGACCTCCTATCTGTGCCTTCAGATATGGAAATAGAATTTTCGTAGGTTCTTTTTCTAATCTATCAAAATATTTTGTCTTCACCTTTCTTAGTCTTTCTTTTTCATCGTATAAATTCATTTCTTGTGAGATTTTTTTGTATTTTACGTCCTCGTGAATAAAAATTCTTGCATAATCTATACAAAACGTTCTTTTTTGAAAAAAATATGGCGCTCTTTTTCGTTTATGATAAACTTTACCATCAAATATATCACTATCGTGTGGCATGTAACCTAAGTTGTTATAAAAAGTGATAATAGTAAATATATTTTTATAATCATTTTAAGGGTAATTTGATTGTTCATTTTGGGACATTTTTACAAGTTAGAAATATTTTTAATAGATCATAGGTATCTCTTTATATTTTAAATATTATAATTTAAATAAATTTATTATTATTATTATTAAATTTGGTAACATGGAACTTAGGATCCTTTTCGATCAAAAATTGATTTTTTTAGAAATATGGAAAGATCGAAGAGAAGCGGATAAAAATAAAATTTTAAAAAAAATTTATAACATTTCTAAAGTATTCCTTGGTAAAATTGCTTTCAGAGTCCCTTAAAATTTAATATTATAGGAAAATAAAAATATAATTAAGTTCAAAATGACATTTTAATAATTTCATCCGAGTTGAAATGTCTAAAAATGGATTTTCTTTTTAGAAATAAATAATCGTTTATATGTTCGTCTTTGTAATTATTTATATTACTACCGCGACTTTTAGATAATACTTTAACCATCTCCATTGATTTTCAATGTTTTGTGTATGGATTTCTGATATATTTTTGTGTTTAAAATTGGTTTTTATGTCTAATTGTTAAATGCCCATAATCATAATATATCCTTTCCAGAGTCAGTTATAATAATGGGAAGTTCTTCTACATGTTTATTGATAATTCTTTGAAGAGTTAATGAACCTCTTTTTTCTACAACTTCAAAAAAGCATCTTCTTGTGGTTCTACAAAGACCACCAATCACCCACAATTGCTCATTACACCTTCCTACATTATATTTTCTCTTAGTCACAGCACTTTCATTAATCTCTATGATTAAACCAGGATCTCCTATTTTAGGTCAACTGTCAGATGTAATTTTACTTCTAATTAGTGATATGACTGTTTTATAAAGTTTATAGTTTACACCGTATTGTTCAAATATATCCATAATTGGAGTTTTTATGGACCATTCAAAGATTATAAAAATTATTTTTTAGTGATACTTTTATTAAAGTGAAAACATAGCCATCATGAATTGAAACCTTACTTTTACCACACTTCTTTGATTTACACATCCAAATTAAGCGATCTATATTATGATGTGCTACTGTATTTCTATCAATTTTACATTTTTTACAGAATGATTTTTTTTTCAAAATATTTAATTTAGACAACCAAGAAAAAAAAGTGCTCGGACCAATCATTTTTTCTTGCAATCGCAACCTTGTTATTAACATTAGGGGGTAATATAATTCAATTTTAAGGGGCCTGAAAGCAGTTTTTACGTATTATTATAGCTCTTTTTAATTAAAAATTGTTGGGTATACTTAAAGTACATAAATTCTTCCTATTAAATTAGTATAAAAAAAATTTTTTTTTATTATTTTTGACTCCTTTTTGTTGATATAGGTAAGGTATAATTAAGTAAATGGTAAATTGATAGGGATTTTTCTGTCCCCCAAAAAAAATAAATAGGAATTTTTACCATAATTTTTTTTTGTGTATACACTTCCAGAATTAAGTACATAAATTTTTTAAAAAGGATTTTTGTTAAAAATTTTTTGATAAAACTTATTTATTCGATTCTCTCGTATAACCCATGGCTAGAATACCAAATATCACTACTTTAGGCGATAAAAGCGATATTATTGACCTTTTATGTAATGGAACAATACCTAATAATTTTAAAGATGAACCAAAAAGACAGTTCATTAAAAAACGAGAAGGTTTGTCTATAGAGATTCTATTTTATCAATCGAACAGAATAACACAAAAAGGGAGTATATTTGTGATTTTGAAATCGAAAGAAAAAAAATATTATCAAGCGAATACATTTACCAGGACACCTTTGTCTAACTAAAATGAAAGAGTTAATTGATAATATATATATCAATATAAAGACAAATGATTTAACAGAATATATAAATAGTTGTGAAGGCTGTCAAAGAGAAGTAAACTTGAATGTTCAACGACCTATAACACCAATTCTTGTATTTAATGTACATGAACGATTACAAGCAGATATTGTTGATATGAGCACTTATTCACAGTCAAATGGAGATTATAAATATGTTTTAAATTTGATTGATTGTTTCTCAAAGTTTGTTTTTAGCTATAAATTACACAATAAAAGCTCTGAATCTGTATTGGAAATTTTAGAAATATATTTTATTCAGAAGGTCCTTGGAAACTCTCCATACAGATAATGGAAGAGAGTTTGTCAATCAAAGAGTAAGAATATGCTCTACTTTCAATGTAGAACATTTAACTGGACGCTCTAGACACCCACAATCACAAGGAGTTGTGGAAGATTTAACAGGATATTTAAGCTAAGACTAAGAGAGGCTTTAAGTGGGTCTACTAATTGGATTAGTATTCAAGATGATATTGTATACCAATACAATAATAGTAAACATAGTGCCACTGGATTCAACCCCTTTGTGCTATTTAAAAATGTAGACCCTAATAATTTCAACAATAACAATATTTTAGCACTTCAGACTGTAAGAAATAATTATATTAATTATGTAAGTGGCTATATCAATGAGTATAACAGTAGAGCAGCGAATAATAACCCAATTTTAGAGGTGATAGGTGCTTACTTGCGAGGGATTTCGACAGTAACATTAATACTAGACGACTTCCCTAACATCATTATATCATGAAGAAATATATACTGTTATATCAGTCTATAATGACGATAAATTTCGATAAAGATGAAGATAATAATATAAAGATGGCTTCGAAATATGTTTTGAAACGTCTCATTGAATAAATGAGTTTTATCAAAAAATTTTTAACAAAAATCCTTTTTAAAAAATTTATGTACTTAATTCTGGAAGTGTATACACAAAAAAAATTATGGTAAAAATTCCTATTTATTTTTTTGGGGGGACAGAAAAATCCCTATCAATTTACCATGTACTTAATTATACCCTTACCTATATCAACAAAAAGGGTTCAAAAATAATAAAAAAAAAATTTTATACTAATTTAATAGGAAAAGTTTATGTACTTAATTATACCCAACAATTATTTTCCTATAGATAAAGTTGAACACTTTCGTTCCTTTTTAATTAGATTATATTTTATTAAAATCTCTATTGTCGTTTTCTCATCTACCGTCTCTAAAACAAAACTTCTATATTTCATTAAGGGGATAAATAAATTTTTTGAATAAATAAGACTTTTATTATAAAACAACAAAAAAAATCTCCCCCCCATTCTTCAATTTTATCTTGATCAAACCTCCCATCATTTTTGATCGAAGGGGAACATACTTCAACCTTGTCCTTTTTTTACTATAAAAAAGACAAAAACTGCTGATGAATAAAAAAGAAGATTTATCGTAATAAAAAGTAGTAAAACAACAATAATAACTTATATATGGACAGGTTATAATTACATCCAATCACTTAATATGAAACACTCGAAAATAAATCATAAAAAATACTTTGTAGATCCAAGAATCGTAAAATTAACACACAATTGGTAGAAAACAAATGGAAATATCTAAAAGACTCCCTTAAAGCAAAGGATCTAATATTTAAAAAAAAATTAAAAGTTATATAATGGAATATAGCTATATCATCAAGAAAAAAGGTATTTTACTGAATATTAGAACTATTTAAAGTAAACTAATGCTATATCGTTTTTTGATACCTTTTTTCATTTTTTTTTGGGACCGTTAATACGACTTTTTATTGAAATATGCATTTATTATAAAAATTAAACTGAATAGAATTTAATGTTCAATCACATCACAGAACAAGAACTGTTATTATTGCGATTTTCATATAAATTATCGGTTACCTTACGAATTAGTTTGTAATAAACTGTATAATTTTTATAATACCAAGTCTTAAAAGAACCTCCAATAACCATTTCATAGCAGATATCAAAAGTAAATTCTCTTAACGTATCTTTCCATAAATCTTGATAGTGCTTATCGATTTTGCTTAAAGCAAGTTTATCATCTTTAATATCTCCAATATAATTAACAATCACAGCATCAAATATGATTGAATAAACATCGTAGTACATCCCATAACATGTTATAAGAAGAGTGTAAAACGTTATATTATAAGATAAAAGTTCCTCAAAGGTACGTATTTTTTTATTTTCTTTATTTTGTTCTCTTAAAAATATACTATTAGTATAGTCTTGATATTCTTTGGCCCAAACCCTCTGAAACTTTTGTGAGACTTTCAGTAGTTCATCTTTTAGTTTAAAAATGAAGGTTTTATATGCAATTTTATCATTGAAAAAAGCTTCAATTTTTCGTAAAAAGTATCTTTTGAAATATTTTAGGTAAAAATGTTTTTTTGCTGTAAAGAAGAAATCGTATTCTTCGTTATATTCGTTGCTGATTTCTTTTAAAACATTTTTTTCTATTTCTATAACTTTTAATATAAAGGTTTCAAATTCATTCAAAATATGTTCTTTGAGTTTGGACTGGAATGTACTCTTGTCCATATTGGATTGATTCTTCACTTTTTTAAAATAATTATTTCCAACTATGCTTATAGTTTGGCCTCCTATCTGTGCCTTTAGATATGGAAACAGAACTTTCGTAGGTTCTTTTTCTAATCTATCAAAATATTTTGTCTTTACCTTTCTTAGTCTTTCTTTTTCATCGTATAAATTCATTTCTTGTGAGATTTTTTTGCATTTTACGTCCTTGTGAATAAAAATTCTTGCATAATCTATACAAAATTTTCTTTCTTGGAAAAAACGTGGCACCTTCTTTTGTTTATGATAAACTTTACCATCAAATATATCACTATCGTGTGGCATGTAACCTAAAATTGTAATAAAAAGTGATAATAGTAAATATATTTTTATAATCATTTTATGGATAATTGGATTTTTCATTTTGGGATATTTTTTTTAAATTTAGAAATATTTTGATATATCACAAAAGTTTCTTTATATTCTAAATATTACCATATTAATTTAGATCTTTATGTATATTAAGACTATTCATATAGATCTACCATTTCAATGGCTAAATGAGATAGTTTTATACGGATTTATAAGTTACTTAAATAATTATTAGAAAGAGAATAGAATTTGTATTTTCTCTCGCTAAACCCCATTATTGGAAGTTAATACCTTTTAATATTAGATATTTAAGTTTAAGTAATACAATACGTATTAGTGGGTTTTCTTTTTTCTGGTATTAATATATATTATGTATTAGTAATGTCTTTTCTTTTTGTTACTAAAGTACATTACGTTTTATTAATGTCTCTTCTTTCTGTTGTTAAAATCATTATTTATTTATTTATTTAATACGTATCTCTATAATAACCTTCTAGTTTTAAAACTATGTTTTATCTCTTGAACAGAATGGAAAAAAAATTATTATATTCAAGAGAGTATTGGCTAATTTGAATTAAAAACTATTAATTTTCTTAACAGGTAAACGTTGATTTAGAGTCATACTAATAAAATTTTTAATCCAGTTTGAAATTTTTATATATATAAAGTTTGTAAAAAACAATATATTTTACTTTTGTCAGTTAAATGAGAAGGATAGTTTAATTCTCTGTGTATATCTGGATTAAACTTTACTTTATTCCGTATTTTTTTATCATATATGTTTTTACAAATGTTCATTATAAAAAATGATACTCCATCTTTTCTATTAAGAAAGAACATTTATTTGTAAGAGACCAATTCTTTATAGGTCAAAATTAAGAAAAGATTAGTAAACGGATGAGAAGTTAATTTTCGGGTAGTAGAACTAATATAAAAGAAGTTAAAAACGCCTGCTTTATTATCGAAAGGTTCAACAAAACTCTGGCAACATAGTTTATAGGTTAATTGGATAGTGCTATAATATGACTTAGAACAAAAACAAGAAGCTTGTATTTGATATAAGTAAGTTATACACATGAGCTATCCTTACTTTGAAACATAAAAGATCTACGAAAACAACAAAGGTTTTTAACACCTAGTAAGTCCTTTTTAAGGTACTTTCACATGATTTTATATTTTTTTCTACATCCGATATTAATTTATAATGACAAAAA
>CAJFCJ010000251.1:0-12883 GCA_904063045.1 Dimorphilus gyrociliatus
AAAAATTTCATTTAAATGTAAATCTATATTGAAAAACAAGTTAATAGAAAACTTTTTATATATACAACTTTAGGTTTACCATATAAATTGTGTATTGATTATTTGTAAACAACTTTAAAAGAAAGACAAACTTTTTTCAAGTTTTACAATTAAATGACCAGTGTTTTCAAGTAAAGTTTTTTGATATCAAGGTATTGTCAATTATTTTCAATAATATAATTCTGAGCAAAGCTGCAGAAGCTGGTTTGCATTAATTTCACCTGTTTTAAAATTTTCCCAAATTAAGAAAAGATCTTTTTGAATTTGGCTATAAGTCTTCCTTTGAAGTCTAATTATCTTTCCCTCACTTAAGAGCTTTTTGTACAGATTTATCATGTCTGCTTCCCTCTTTAACTCATCAATCACTAAATAAAAAGAAACATTTTCTCCAACAATTTTATTGAGCCTTTGATGATAACCTTCCAGATCATTATTTGTCCTTATGCTTTGATCAAAAACAGACCAAGTCTCTGGAGACCAAAATGTATTTTTTATCCAACTATTAGACACATAGTCCAACAAATCAGACAGTTTATTTTCTTTTGTCAGTTGATTTTGAATTTTAGTGAATTGATTTTCAATCATGCCATGAGGCAAATATGGCAAAGACATAATCATTCTCATGGATTCCCAAGCTCCCTCTTTTTTTCTAAATTCCCTGCTATAACCAAGTTCCTTAAACAAAAAAAATATTAATTGGATTGTTAAAAATTTTAGAAATCAATAAACCTGAATTTTTCTAAATATTGCCTGAGACCAGTGAAATGAACATCCAGTCAAGACAGCATCAGGCCATATATTTTGTAAAGTTTTCCAAACAGCCTTTTCATAGTCTAAGACTATTTTCTTAGGAGCACAATTTTCAGCTAAATCCTTCACAGCCTTAAAAATTTAACATGATTGCTTATTAGTAAGTATATTTATGAAATGTAATTCTTACCTGGAAAAGTAGTTTATATGCTCTCTTTTTTTTAGAAGACAGAAAAGAAAAAAGCAAAGGAACTTGCTTAAGCTGTCCATTTTTTTCAAAAATACATGAATAGAGTACATTTGAATGAAAGGTTCATTGGCAATCTTAAAAGTACCATCAAGGTACCAAATTTTCCCCTTTGACAAAAGCTCCAATTGATGATTTGTTGCAAAGATAATGATCCTCTCATTATTCATATTTATATCCTTCTTTAAAAATTCAGGAGGAATGAATGTCATATTCAGCTCAAAGTTTTTATCATTGGGTACAATAGGCCTGTTCTTCCTTCTATTCCAATTTGCCACTTCTTTACAATTAATTATATTTGGTAAGTTTGAAGCACTAGAATACTTGACAAGAACATTTTCAGCAATTCTTTTACCTGAAGAATTTATATCACTAGAACAATTGTCTTTGATTTCATTTCTTATACGAATCCTGGTTTCTAAATTTTTTATTGGTGAATGACAATGAATGTTTGTCCCAATTGCAAAATTGCTTCCTTTTTGATTGATGCTTGCTTTACATTTTCTTTTTTTGCTTCTGACAGAACAAGTCCATACAGTAGTTGTTTTTGTTTTTAATTTAATAGTATATGAAAAACCTTTGTGAAAAAGTAAGTCTTTGCCTTTTTGACTTCCATGTGGCAGAATTTTTAAATGAAAATTGTCAGAAGAATTTTCTTTGGCAGATGTTTCACTTTCAAAAGATTCTTCCTCAATTTTTTCAGATTCTATATATGCATTTTGAATTGTTTCAAAATTTTCAACTTCAATTTCATTATCATATTCAATATCACTTCCATTAATGATATTTCCTTTGTCAACCTTTGTGTTTATACTTTCATCATTATTGTCATTGCTACTCCATGATATAGATAACCTCAATTCTTCTGTGAACTCTTCAGTACTCTTTTCTTGTCCTTGATTATTGTCTCCTTTCTCATCAATTTTTAATTTTTCCTCAGTCATGCTGATATTCTCCTCAATATTCTTTTCTGGATATTCAACAATTGCTTCTTCCTTCTCATTAAGTTTTGCAGTAGAATTACTTTTTATTGGTACACTTTCCCTGCATTTTTTTGGTTCATCAATTCTCTTTAACATCACAAAACAGGTTTTTTTAGTTATTTTATAACAAATAAAACAGAGTGGTGATGCTGTTGATGAATCTGGAAAAAAAAAAAACAGTAAATGTTTTTCAAATAGAAGATAGTACAAACCATGCAGACATTTTATATCACAAATATGCAGGCACAATGAGCATTGGCCTTTTATTTGCCTATCAACAAATTTATCATTGCAAATAGAACACTTGTCCATTATTCAATATTTTTTCTAAAACTTTGGAGAAAAAGAAGAGCTAAACTAAAATTAATAAATGAATTTGTCATATCATTATTATGATTATTTATGTAACAATTAGTATTTTGACAATAACATTGAAAAAAAACTTCATTAACAAATAAAATTGCTAAATTTATGTTAGATTGATTATTAATAAAATAATCAATAAGTTTTTAATCACAGAGATTATTAAGAACAAAAAAAACCTCTAAAAATTAAAAATTTCATATTACCTCAAGAGAGTGAAAATAGAAGAGGAAGTTGATATTTTGTATCTCTTTTCCTGAAGATTTCTTCATTTCTACCAGTTTTTTTAAAGTTTTGTGTTAATTTTTTTCAACATATATTTATATTTAAATGAAAATTTCTTTATTTTATGTGTTCTTTTGATTCATGGATGTTTTCTTTCAGTTCATGGACGTTTTCTTTCGGTTTATGGACGTTTTCTTTCATGGATGTTTTCTTTCATGGACGTTTTCTGTCGCATCCGAAACTCCAGGACCAGTAGATTGATCATTTCAAATAGTTGAAATTAAAGATTATTTACAATTTTACATTTCAACTGGACAATTAATTCTGAGTTGTAAAATTTAGACAGACTACTCCCTCCAAAGGTTTAAAACTTGATAAATAAGTTTTATAAATAAGCCTATAGTAGGTAATTTTTTATAGTTGTTCTATTGTACATTGTTGTCATTGATTAAGAGAAGCATTAAGAATAGAGCTGTTTGTCAGATTTATGAAAAGAAATGATTTCAAAAAAAGAGTGTATTGTAACATGATTGAAAAAACAAGGATTGGCTGTAAAAATATTTTTATTGGCCTACAGTTTATACATTATCAGATCAGTGTTATTACAGTCAACTGTTAGTATCTTCTCTGTTTTTTAACTGGATTTAGTCCCTAATTTAACTGATAGAATATGCATTGAATAAATGAGTTGTAATCTAACAATACACTTTAGAGATTTTCACCCAGAATACTTTAAATTTTTTATTAAAACAACAAGCGCCACCTATCGGTTTGCTACTATTCAAAACAATTCAAGCAATTAATGAAAAGATGATCTGTATTTAACCTATTTATTATCCAGTCAATTCAATTACTACCAGTTTATTAGCTCATTAGAACAAAATACAATTTCTTATTGAGAAAACTGGTTAGATGAAATATTCCAATTATCTGGTAGGCCTATTTTGTCAAAAAATTATAAAAGATGGAAAAAATGACATTACCCTTGCTGCTTCGACTAAGGTAGCATGATTAGATGTCTTATCATTATCCCTATCCTTATCATTTTCTCTACACCTTGCAAACAAGCAAACAAGCAATCAACTGTTGTTGGTAAAATTTCTATAAATACAAATGGAAATCGTCTAGTATTCGATAGCCAATCGGCATTGAGTGATAAAAGTTTAATTGGTTCATTATATATATTTCAAAATCGCCAATACAATATTATTAAATTTCAACCGCTGAAACAAAGTATAATTAATGAGCTGTGTCAACAATTTGGATTCGATTTCCTTCATTCAATCACCTACCCAAAGCTTTTACCATCAAATGCTTTTCCACACTTTCAATTTGAAATGAAGAATAACACTTTTAAATTGTCAGATTTCGTATCTAATTTGCATATTATTATTATTATTATATTTTCATACAAAGCATTTACTATTTTTTTTAAGTAAACGAATTGTTAATACAACAAATATTGGATTCAGTTTGAGGTGTTTCAACCCATATCGGCCATGTTTGTTTTTTTTTATTTGTTTACATTTTATTATTTTTCAAATTTGCTTAACTCAACAGATTTATTTGCTGTTGAAGATCAACCCAATTTTTATCTACTCTTTTTTAGACACCAAAAAATCAACTATAGAACGCATTTCGATTTAAAATTCAAAAATGAACTATGCTCACAGTCTCAATTTATACTAATTTCTTATAAAACTACACTACCAGTTTCCATTCTGAAGATGTCGATAATTTTTCCAAATTTCTTCTATCTCATAAATAGTTCGAATATTGATACTACTCAGGAACGAAATGCGTGCGTGTTTAATCAGCTCAAAGGTAGACTATTTTGCTCAAACTTTTGAAATTTTTTTAAAATTTACCTTAATACAAAAAAAAATCCAACAGATTTAACAGTTTACGAAACAACTAATGAAACTACTCAAATACTTGCGAATGCATTCAATTACTTAAAAGTCGTACCGCAATTTTTCCTCTTTTCAAAATCGTATGGTTACCTTCCGCCATTATACAATTCAAATGATTTGGTTAACAATGTTTATCCTTCTCTACTATTTTGCCCCTTGATTGGTAAGCGGCTGAGTAGTGTCATTGATAATTATCATTTTTTCAATGATAATTTCCAACCGGAAGTACAATTAGACAGTGTACTGTATTCCTTCAAAAATTTATGAAAATCTATTAGTATATCTTTTTTTTCTTTTATGCAGATTATCATCTTAAAGAATTGCAAAGATTTGAATTTTTCAAATTGTAAACTAGTTAAAAAGTACTTGAGTAGTGTTGAAAAATTGTCATTAAATAAACAATTTACAATTCCAAAGTTGAGTTGCCAAAGTTTTAAAGGTTAACCATTTTAGGATAAAAGAATTAGTGTATTCTTTTTTGTTCCTTTAGAAGAGAAACGGCGGAAAAATGATTTAAAAATGATATTCTTTATGGTTGACAAACAATTGAACAGAGTAGAAGGTTTATTGTTGGCATATTCGCCATATTTGAGAAGAATCTACTCAGTTCAATATAACAATTTCATTGGAATTGAATATCAGAATGATTTATGTAATAAATTCGGTTTTGATCATCTACATTCGATTAGCGTACCGTCATTGAGTAGTTTAACTCCTCACCAACGTTACGTCGTTAAAATTAAGGAAAATACTTTACACTTGTATATATCTATTTATGCTATTTTTAGATATTATTCATACTCTTCCTTTTCTTGGATAGAGAGAAGAGAAACGTCCAAAAACTACAAAGTTTCAAACTAATTTGCTTTCTAAAATCTAATATATGTACACTTTATTGTTTTTTTATAAATCTTATATAGGCCTAACAATCTATGTATTATCTTTCCAGATTTGTTTGCAGTACTATCAAATGAGCATCTATATTCAATCTATTTGAGAAAGAACTCTATGAATATTAGAGTAAATTTTCATAAAAGCTTAAAAAACAATTTATGCCCTTCAACAGCTTTTTTAATATTGAATTCGTTTAATTTTACAATGAGAAATATCTCAATGACAATTCAAAACTTTACCAGTTTACATTTCTCCATTAATAGTTCTTATTCAGTAGAATATGGTCCAGACTATTATTCGTATTGCACCTACACTGAACTTCAAGGTAAAAATGCTTAATAAATAAATATTATTTAAATATATAACAAAATGGCCGCCATGTTTTTATTTTAAATTAGATATTAAAGCAATCACTAAAGGTTCATTACAAAAATTATCAATTTTCTATTTCAATTCCAAGTCATTTGGTTCCGTTCCTTTGATCTTTGAGAATTTTTCCCTAACCCAATTTAATTTAGGCCTATTCATATGTTCCCGATTTAAAAATTCAAATGGTCCCTATTTTCCGTTTAAGCGAATTTTAAAAAAGAATAATTTAAAACTATTTAAAAATGTAAAAAGAAAAAAAATTTCATTTTTCTATTGAAAATTCAACCTTTTTTTTGTTTATATTTTGGGCGAAAATAGAGGAGAATACTCTTCTTGAAAGATTGTTATCAGTTGAGTGATGTCAGTGAAAATTACAATTGTAATCTGGATTATAGAAGTAGGATATCAGAAATTAAAGAAAATAGTTTAATCTTTCCTCAAGTTGAATGCAAAACTGGTAAAAAAAATTTCTCTCCTTTTCTTCTCCTTTTTCAAAATAAACAAACATTGACAATTGACTTTATTAAAATAGATAAAAGAAAGTTGAAAATGAGGTTAACTGGTTCACAATTTTCAATAGAATTGAATGATGTTCATTATATGCCAAAGTTTGAGGGATATTTTCAAATATACTTAAATGGAAGATGGAGAAATGTTGCAGTAAAATATTCCAAATTAAACCATATATGTTCAATGTTCAAATTTTATGGAGGAAGATTGATAAGAGTATTAAACAAAAATTTCAAATATGAGAAATTGCCAATCAGAATGAGTTGTATGCAAGCTGAAAGTTTTTCAAATTGTTCCCTAATACCTTTGGAAGAAGGGAAAGAAGAAGATGATGGAAAAGAAAAATCCACACTTCAGTTCCAGTGCATAAGAAACATGTCAGGCTGTAAGTAAAATGAAATGTTCACCTCAACGACAGTTACATAAATTTTACTAGATGCGATTGGCAAAAGATATTTACCAGTTATCTTTGGCAATTCAAAATCACAATTATTATCTGGTAGAGATCATACAAATCAACACTTTATTGGTCATTTTAAAATTCAGTACAAGGGTAAAGTGAGTTTAATAAAAAATTTCAATTATGACAATATGCAAACGTGGTGTCGACATTTCAATTTCAATTTTGGAACATTTGTTAAAAATGATGAATATATACAAAAAAAAATTTTTGATGATTCGACAAAAAAAAAAATACACATAATAAATAATTTTGAAGAAATAGATAAAATCAAATTAGTGGGAACAAGTTTTAAAAGAGGTCTTGCTAGAGGATCAATACATGTTCACACTTTTAAATGTCCAAGCCACTCTAAAGATTTAAGAGATTGTACCTTTAAATATTTCGTGAACAAAGTATATATATATGAAACTCATAACAACAATATACCCTTTTCTGTAGAATGTAGAAGGAACTCTCAAGGTAAAACATTCCATTTTTCTCACCATTTTTTATTCTACATTCATCAGAAATGAAATGCTCCCACCCAAAAATGATTAGCCTATATGGCATCTGCTATAGATTCTATCAATTTCAACAGTTTACCTCAGGGGAGAGCTTAAGATTATTTTGCCAAAAGAGACAAATGACTTTACCAGATTTTCCAACAATCCACAAGGATTTTTTTAGTGTTTTTTTCTCAGTTTACTTTGATAAGATCAAGGTTAAGGCTGGGGGTGATACTATGTATACTGTTACAAAAGGAGAAATAATGGGATATCTTATTCAAGGTTTTTGTTTTGGTTTCCATAGCAAACAATGCAACAGCCTTTGTTTTAAACAAAAACCATTATTTTCAAAATAGTTGCACATAGGAAGAAAATTAAGGAGATTGAGCAAATGGTTACTGATGGAAATTATCCTTTAGCCTATATTAGGCCTAATTATTTGCAAAAGGTAAGATATGGTTGTTCAGGCCCAATGGTTGGCCAAATTTTTCAATCTCCAGTCTTCAGCATCTCAACTACAAAATAACCGTTTCTTTTCAACAGAAAAATGGCCTTGACATTAACATGAATAATGAATATAAGCATTCTATATTTTCAACCGATACAACAATCCTCTTTGAAATATCACGTGATATTTACAAAACTGTTTCCGTTCCTTGTTATAAAAAGTTTACTGAAACGGTTGTTTGTCAACAAGTTCCCGGTTTGAATATTTAAACTTTTAAATATCTTTTTCTAACATATTCATTCATTTGTTTGTTTGTTTCTTTTTTGAGGTCAGAATGGAACAGAACTCAAAATACATTCCATTCAGTCCATTTTGAAGAAATGACGTGTTTGCACAACTTTTTATGTTCTATAGACAAAATTTGCATAAATATCTTATATGTTTGTGACGGAGTAGCTGACTGTCCATCAGAAGAGGATGAAAATATTTGTGTTGAACATTCAAACGGCCAAATAGAGAGATTTGACTGTCAAGACGAAAAGGGACAATTAATTCGTTATCAACTAGTTTGCAATTTTATTAATGATTGCCAAAACGGATATGACGAAATATTTTGCAGTTTGAAAATTTGAAAATTGCAAATTAACATAGGCTTTTAATCCATTTTTCAACAGATAGGGAAAAATGTCCAGACAGTTATAGGTCTTAGAATTCAAATAGACTTATGTAAATTAAGTAAGTCACATGACTAACATTAACACAATCGTCACAATGTAGACCTTGTAAAAATGGCCAATGCGTACCATTTGAAATGGTTTGTAATAATGAAAAGAACTGTTTTGACGGTTCGGATGAATATTGTTGGTCGGATAGTGCAATAGATAATTCTTACAAAACTGGTAAACATTTTTTTTTATTTTATTAAAGATATTTAAATATTTAAAATAAATTGCAGAATGCAATGAAAAAGCTCAATTTCGTTGCCAAGAATTCTGTTTTCCAAAATCATTCATCTGCGATGGAATTTACAATTGCATGAACATTGAAGACGAATCTGACAAACTGCATTGCTCTGACAAACAAATTCATAAAAATATAAGCAAAGAAACTGATGTGTCATCATTTGGAAATTTAAATGTTCAAATACCAAATATTTATAGATTTGTAAATGAAACTAGACCCAGCTGCAGAGTTGGATTCTATAAATGTCATTACCAAGAATTTTGTGTCTCTATTAGATTTCTTTGCGACGGCATTTATCATTGTTTCTTTAAAGATGATGAAAATAATTGCGGTAATATCCGAACAATTCAAAAAAATTCAAAATTTTTAACGTTTTTTGCTTGTTTTTATCATTTAAAAGATAGTTTAACCTTTCAAGGTTATTTCAAATGTAAGAATGAAATTTCCCATATAGATCTGTCAATGGTTTGTAATGGTATAGTAGATTGCCTATTTGGCAGTGACGAAATAGCCTGCGCTAGTCAACCAAAACTGGTAGAAAAATTTTGTACACGACACATACCTTACGTAATCGAGTGCAAAAGTTTAAACAAAAAGACAAAACAGATAATAGAAATAGAATTGAATTCTATTTATAGAAAAATTTCTATAACTGGAAATTTAAAAGTCAAAAATTCAAATATTTTAAAAAATACTATTGTTTGTCAAATTGTAAAAAACCGTTTTTTAAAAGAATTCCAACTTTTAATTCCCAATGTTGTTCATTTAAATTTAAATTCAAATAATTTAACAGATTTAAACATTTTAAATTATTCTTATCAGTATATCTTACAATATTTAGACGTATCCCATAATCCAATTTCTAGTTTGACACTAATAGCCAATCTTGACGCTACTCAACTACTATATTTGGATATTTCTTATACAAAGATCTCAGTTTTGAAAACAAAACATTTTCGCAAAAAAATCAAGTTAATGATATTAAAAATGTCAAAATGTTCATTAAAAATTGTCCAAATGGATTTTGGAATATATTTGAAGAATTTAATTCAAATTCATTTCAATATGACGCAATTTCCGGAAAATTATCGCCTTGTTATAAGGAATGTTAAGAATTTGGAAAAATTCTTTAGCAATTCCTACCAACAGTGTTGTTTAATATGGAAAAATATTAATGAAAATGTCGTATGCGAACCGGCGAGTTCATTGTTCAGTACCTGTTCGAATATCCTTAGTTCAGTATTACTAAAATCAATGTTTTGGGGTTGTGGATCAGTTGGGATTATTGCAAATTTATCATCATTATTCATCATTTGCCTGTCCAAAAAGAAGGGCAAATATTATAGATGCAGCCTAACAATCGGCGATTTTTTAACATCAATTTTTCTATTTATGATCTCATTGATTGACTTTCACTTTCAGGAAAGATATTTAGAGAATGAGAAATATTGGAAAACTAGCCATTTATGTAAAATTAATGGAATTTTAATGACTAGTGGGTTGATTATTTCAAATTTTAGCCTATTTTCAATGACTATTGAAAGGATTTTTGTCATTAAAAATCCATTTAATAGATCTCTGATTGTTAAATATTCTTATATTATCGCCTGTACAATTCCAATATTTGGAACTTTAACCAGTTTATTACCACTCTATTTATACAAAGTCTGGTTCTTTTTCTATAAACATTTCAATGATCAATAATTAATTAATTAATGCTTTAGAATTATTATTCACATTTTTCAATTTGTTTCAATATTCAAATTGGAGGTAGGAAGACTGAAGGATGGATTTTTTCATTCATTATTTTTGGCCTATTCCAATTCCTAACCAGTCTAATAGTCCTTATTGTTAATATTATCTTATCAAGAATTATAATCAATTCCCTAAGGCTGAAATGTACACAAAATAAAAAAACCATCAAAAAATCATTTCTAGTAACAATCTTCACGAACGTTTTGTGTTGGTTTCCACTTTCAATTTTAGGTAAAATATTCAAAAAAAGAACTAAATAATTTAGTAATAAAAACTGGTAGAAATGTTTCAAATTCTTTTTTGTCCTTTATCAGTGATTTTAACATCAATAGTGGAAATAACAATAACAAACAACATTAAGATAATGATTATAGTGTTCTTAATTCCAATTAATTCAGTTCTTAATCCGCTTATATTCTCATTATCCACTTTATATGGCTATTATATCACTCAAAAGGATATTTTGCTTAACAGAGGGTTAGCCAAGGAGATATTTTTCTCAGGTTCGACAGAAAGCGTCCACAAATGAGAAATTTCAAGACTAGATTTTGGATTGGGAAATGGTTAGGGAGAAGAAGACAGCAACTGATTTGTACTTAGGAGGGTCTCCTCTAAGGGTTAGGGGTAATGGAATAATTTAGGTACAGCCAAGGGCTGGGCTAGGGTTAGGGTCAAAGCACTCATTGTGGAAATTGCTGTCGCATCCATTTCTCTCTCTTCATATTTGCAAAACAAAAGTAATTCCTTTATCTTTTAGGAAGAGGAATAAAAAGAAACTTGAATTTATCCTAAAACAGAAATGCAAGTATTTCCAACAGTTTCAAACTCCATCTGGTGTCTAATTCAAGTATTGATTTTTATTAGTCATTTCCTGTATAACTGAATATGATAAGAATCACGTGTGCTATTTTCAATTATACAATTCTACTTCTTGCTTACCAATTGAACATCATCTATTGATTGACTTTAATTATTTCAAATGTATTAAAGAGACTTGTATTGCCTGTTGCTTTTTACATTCTCAGGAGATATCCTTTAAAGGCCAATTAACATTTGAAAATATCATATATCACGTGATCATACAAAATAATTGACATTATTGAAAATGATAGAGGAAATTAAAAAAATATATATATATTTCTTTTTTTCAGGAGAAACAAAGAAAATTTTATGTCTATTGGAGGAAATATTCACCATTTATGAATTCAATAGAAATGTATGATATGTTTGTTTATGGAAGATTTATTCAAATGATTATGAATTTGAAAAAAAGTACAATTCCAGTTTTTTGTTTACACAAAACTAATCTTTGATACTTTTCCAAACAATTTGAAAATATATGTTTTTATGATTTATGTATTATTCATTTCTCTAATCTAGTATTGTCCACCTGAAATATTGTCACCAACTACTGGTTGAAGATTTTCATAACAATAAATTCAATAATTTCACTCTTTCTTCTATTCTTTAGATTTATTAAAAATCAAAAATCTAGCCAGAAAAAACAAGTTCTAACAAGCTTTTTTATAGAGAATATATATTTAGTTCATGATTATCCAAGGATTAGGTCTTGGGGTTAGGGTTGGGTTAGGTTCAAGGTCTTTGTTGCAAAGAGAGCTCTTCTTTTTTGATTCCCTGATTTATTCAGGTTTTCTAACCTTGGCCTTGAAACTTTTCAGACCATACTTAGAATATAGAATTTTTATCGAACAGTACTGGAAGTAATCTTTGGGAAGATAAATTTGTGAATGATTGAAATTATAAGGTTCTATTTGTTTCAGTACTTTGGTGAATTGGTTCTATAAATCAGAGAGATTTAAATAAAAGTCATTCAAATAAATGGTGAAGATTCAAAGGAGAAAATCATTTAAAAGTCTAAGAAGAGCATTAATCTAATTGGCCCAAGTAGAAGAAAAAAGGCAAGTAGCCTCTGCTTAAGCAAAATGGCTGCCAAGGCTTTCTTCATTCAAAAAGACAATCAAATATATTTTCAATTGGATTCATAATTTATTTTTGTTCAATTTATCTGTCTATGGCAAATACTGTAAAATATGGTTAGACAAGTTTTTTTATTAGTTGACAAAGTTCAATTTCAATTGTGAACTTTACATTCAGATCAAAAAATCAATGTTGATTATACCTTCAACATTTAAAAATTCAATCAGCTGTCTTGTTTCTCCAATTAACAATATTATCAAAGAAAGGAACAGATGCCTATAATGTTTAAACGGATATGACAGAAAACGTCCACAAATGAGTGCTTTTACCCTAACCCTAACCCAAACCCAGCCCTTAGCTGTACCTAACCTTTTCCATTACCCCTAACCCTTAGAGGAGACCCTCCTAAGTACAAATCAGTTGCTGTCTTCTTCTGCCTAACCATTTCTTAATCCGAATTTTTGTCTTGAAATTTCTCATTTGTGGACGTTTTCTGTCAACCCCTGTTTAAACATATTCTGCTACAGGATTTTTGTAT
>CAJFCJ010000252.1:0-12524 GCA_904063045.1 Dimorphilus gyrociliatus
GGAGATCATGAATACAAGATGAATTGGTATGCCCAGTAATTGGAACAGTTGAACAGAATTTTAAAGTTATTGATGATGATAATAATGTAATAAAAAACAGTTTAGTCTCATCTCATAAATACATTGGATTGTTTTTTAGTAACAAAATCTGAAGCACTAGTATCAACCTTTACATTCTGGTTTTGTATATCCCGATATGTCAGCTAATCATAGACTTTGAAAGTATCTGTTGACGCATTCAGAGGTTCTGCTTTGTGCAGCGTTCACATGGAAGATAAATCCCTTATTTCAACAATGAAAAGGAATCATACAGTTCTGAATCGAGAAAGTTTAACTCTATCATTTAATGCCTGCAAATGTTGAAGAACTTTGACAACAGATATTACGGTTAAATGTATTGACCAATTGGACAAACATGAAGAAAAGATGAAATTTCCAGTTGTAATTGTCGATAAAAGTGAACTTTTTCAAATATTATTAAATATCCTTTAAATTCTTTTATTGTATTTTTACAGATTCAAAAAAAGCGATTGTCACAATATCAGGAATTTCTGTTAAATCGACTCTTTCATTTTTCATATAAACTCTGAAGATGGTGGGAGATTGTCAGTTAGTGTAACATTAAACTAGTTGGACAGTGTGAACAGCTTTACCTTCTTTCTTCTTTCAGAGTTAGCGAAGAGAGAGATATATTTAAAACTAGGCATAAAGTCAAAAGACTATTTTCACCGGAAGTAGAAATGGTTTATCATTTAGAAGAAACAAAGACAACAACCTAAATGGTAAACAAAATATTAAATTTAAAATGACATGTAATGTGGAGGAAATCAAATTTACTCGTTTTGTTTCCTATATGGATTTTGATTTAAACAAAAATGGCGGCAACAGAAATGAAAAATATTCATGTTGGTTTCTTTCTCTTTCTCTCTTTCTCTCTTTCTCTCTATCTTTTATCTATGATAAAACTTAATCTTTACGGCAAACCGTTAAAAAATTCAAAGATTTTTAAATAAAAAGTTTTTCAAGTCAATCTTTTGTACAATTCCTTTATGCAAAGAAAAGATTATTACTATAAATCTTTATTATTTAGCACCCTCTATCATCTTTCCTTCGTCTTGTTTTGTCTCTTTATTCTCAAATATTCAGGACTATAATACTTAAAATCAAAATGGCTGCATTAATAATTGATGAATGGATATGTCATAATAGTTGAATAAGCCAAAAAAATTTATTTTATCTTTTCTTGTATAAGCAAGTGAAGAGATTCTTCTATAGTCTAAAGAATATTCCCCATTGAAACCTTCAATCTCTCTGTAAATGTAAGTTATTAGATCCTGATGAGTCCTTTGTAAATCCTAAGTGAATCCTAAATAAGTAGCATTCACTCTAAGATCCTTCTTGGGCTTTAATTGGTTTAAAATAGCACATTCAAACTATGTACTCAATCAATGAAAGAAACAAAAAAGTGAAGAAATAAAAATAAAGAATTCTATTAATTTTCAAAAAGATATGCATTATCTTCAGATAGAAAGACACTCTTCCTTATTGAATCATATCAATGAAATTGATGTTTAGACAGATAAGCAATATCTTATACCGCCCTCTGCATAAACAACAGTCAATAACCCTAGCCCTAATCTTAAAAAAAATACTATCTTACCACATGGGTCGTCCCCAAAATTTCCAGACTATAAGAAAGTTTTCCCAAACCCGTCTGAACAAGTTTGATTTTCTTGAGGCTATAATATAAATATAGCTACTTTAAATAAGTTCAAGAGTTTTTCAAAGTGAAAATAATGTTTAAAGTAAAATAATGATTCATTTTTCCCATTCAAAAAATATTCAATGGTAAAATATGTTCAATATTTTGTCATTTAATGCTATTTATATTTCAATAGACCAATTTAGTGATAAACGTAAGTCTCTATGAAATGTATCAATTTATCTATTTATCTATAATCAATTAATGATTATTCTATGAAATACTTTCTATAGTTTTGAACAATATCTCATATTCAAAAGCTCTTCATGATTAACTTTTGAATAAATATAATGTTATATCTTATTAATAGAAATGAAAAACTGAAGTGATTGACAAAACAAGGTGTATGAAATAGAAATTAATATGAAAGGTATTGTTGCTAAAGAAGAGAATTTTTTGATGAAATTAAACTCGAACAAGAAAATTACTGAATTTCTAAGAAAAAATAATGCTAAATGCTAAGGTAGTCTTCAAACAACAGATATTGATGAGATAATGAGTGAGGGGTCGACAGAAAACGTCCACAAGTGAGATACTTTAAGGCTAGAATTTTTAGTTGAAAACTGGTTTGCAAGAAAAATTCAAGTTCTGATTTGTGTTTGGAAGGATCTCATCTAAGGGTTAGGGGTAATGAACAAGTTCAGGGAAAGACAACGATTGGGTTAGGATTAGGGTAAAAAGCATCATTTTGTGGACGTTTTCTGTCGCATCCAAATAACAATTATCATTCATTAAAATCCATTAGAAATTAATTTTTTTAGTTTGTATAAGTCATAAATCATTGTATTGAAATAAAAAATGTTGTTTTTTTTACCATATTTACAATGTTTGCTTGCAAACTTTATTGATTGAGTACATTGGAAGAATTCACTAGCAAAATTACAAAGAAAAACCAATAAGTGTGTATGGTATGTTGAAAAAAATTGTATTGTAACCATGGTGAAGTATTAAATACATATATAGGAATTTTCCTCTTTTAAGTAATTGTTCAATTAATAATTAACAATTAATAATATATATGGTATAAATATCGCAATTATTTATTGACATTGGCCTTATTTTGTCCATTAACTAAGTCTTAGTACAAAGATGAAATTCATTTATATATCTTTGATAATATTCACTGGAACTTTTCACATTTCCATTCAAACTGGAAAGAGATTGATAAATGTTGCGTCAGCGGTGAATGGAGCCTCTTGTACAGCAAATTCTGAACGCCATTCTCATTATATATTGAATTTTAAATGCGAAAATGTTCTAACACCACTCTGGTTTAATAATGATGGTTGGGCATCATATTGTAGTATAACCGGATGTAATGGAAAATCAATGACAGTATATTTTAAAAAACCATATGATATAGTTGAAATTTGTCTTGTTCAAAGAATTATAGAACCTCATAGACCTTTGAAGGAAGTTAGCATAAAATATGGAAATAATACTATTGAACTAGAATATAAATTAAAAACAATTACAAATTGTTTATTATTAGAAGAAGGATTTGGAAATAGTATTTCCAGTATAAAGTTTACAGCAATAAATTGTGATTCTACTGCAGTAGATTCAGGTTTAAATTCAGTTTTTATAATGACAAACAGCGACGGTAATATGATGTTTATTTTTTTCTTAGATTTTGCTACAGTCCTACTAAACATAATTTTTCAGACCCTACTGATGTTGAAGAAGAGAAATATATCAATATAGCTGATTTGAATGTTGGCGCAACATGTACGTCATCCGTTTCACTACCAGGAAAACCTTGTAGCAATGCCTTAGATAGATATTTTTCACTAGTTTGGCACCCAAATTGTGGTTCACCCCAGAATTGTGTCAATATATTTATCAGTATTACTTTTGGATATGCTGCTCAGCCAGTTTTGTATTCTTATGCTAATAGGTATAATATTTAATATTATTGGCACAACCATATTGTACTCAATTTACAGCTATTTAACAACTAATGCTTATATAAAAGCTATGCGTTTAACATGGAATTCAGGTTTTATAGATATACTGGATAATTTACCTCAAACAAGTTCATATCAATATTTCAACTATACTCATGGTCCAACTGTTGAATCTGGTATTCTTATCTTAATCCTAGATGTTTATTATCACGATTCAAATGGATTTAATTATTTTAAAGTTTTTGCAAAACGTAGTTGTTTTTTTATTTATTTATTATTTTTTATCTAATATTCAAAACTTTTCAGAGACTGATGAGAGTATTTTTAGCATTCAAAGTGTTAATGATGTAGTCTATCATTTACCAGAACATCTTCAAGGTAAATTGGTAGCAATGAAGTTCAAGGTCAAAGGTTTTAATTTTGATACAAGTAATGATTGTTCATCTTTGATTATTAGTTTTATGAGGAATACCACAACACAATTTATATTGACACTAGATGATAAAACTGGTAGTGAAATAGTATCATCAATCAGTGTCATTCATCCAACTCTACATGAAATTGAATTTAGTGAATCTGTATCACTTATAAGTTGTAGTTCTTGGAATGAATATTGGATTATATTCAATAATAATAAAATAAAATTTGGTTCTGGAAAAGTTTATGGTAGTAATACATTAGGAATTTTACAATCTGCTATTTCTTTAGAGATAACAAAGCTATTAATCAAAAATGACATTCCAAATATCATAAATTTTATTCAAATAACAGAAAAAGGTTGGTAAAGAATTTTATTAATTTTTTGATTTTGTACTGAAATATGAATCTGTTTTCATTATACATACAAATCCTTAAACAAAAAGTATTATTATAAACAAAATTTTAAATATTTCACATTAATATAAAAACCATTTTATTATATGATAAATGTTTTTTGAAATATTGAAAATCAAAAGTCTCTTGGTGTTTAAAAATTCTACAAACATTTATTTATTCAAAAGTAGGACT
Organism: Dimorphilus gyrociliatus; assembly: GCA_904063045.1. Classification (NCBI taxonomy): domain Eukaryota; kingdom Metazoa; phylum Annelida; class Polychaeta; family Dinophilidae; genus Dimorphilus; species Dimorphilus gyrociliatus. The sequence goes on from CAJFCJ010000252.1 coordinate 4,678, forward strand.
AGGAAATTTCATAATTTGGCAGAGCAGAGAAAGCACAAAATCATTTCTCCCTTCTTCTGCTCACTGGTGATATACACATAGAAGTAGGGACATGTTCAAATTTAGAACAATAGAAACATTAGGAAGACATAAATTTTGTAGGAATTAAAATGATGAATTTTATAGGAAATAGATTATTAGATAATAAATGATGGAGCCAGTATGAAATCGGCAAAGGAACAAACAACATAGAAAACATGCATTTCAAAATGTTTTTGGCAAAACTTTCAAGTTTCTTTAATATAATATTTGGGACAGAACTCATTCTAAAAGTTAATACTTATGGATGAACTTGAGGTTTTATCTACAATATTTGCAAAGATATTTCTAAGAGAGCATGCATTATCTCATTATAATATCTGTCTACTAACTAAATAAAAAGAGTGGACTCTGAAGTAGAATACAAGAATTTCAGAAAACAGCTAAGCACCCTAATGATGGTGGTAAACACTGCAAGTGATACTATTTAATGGCTTAGATATCACTCCTTTAACTGCAAAAATTTCCTTTCTCTTTTACAGTGTTTTTATGTGTTTCTTCCCAACATAGAACACACAACTTTTCATTGTTTTCCATTTGACAATTTAGTTAGGTTAGTTCATGTTTACTAGAAATATAACCTCAATCGGTATTTACTATTTGCGTTAAATTTTAAATACAAAATTTCTACAAATGCAACACAACAAAGTAAAATTGTCTAGAGTTTATTTAATTAGACGTTTTTTGTAAATGAAATTTTTGCAATGCTGTTTTCACTAATAGTCCAAAATGATTAATATTTTCCTTCTTATTAACTATAGTCACAGATTTTTGTAACATATCTGTAAAGTTCACATTATCCTGATAAAAGAGATACAAAAATATATGAACAAAAAAGAAAAGAAAACATTGTTGAATCTATTTTCTTACTGTTTGAATTTCAAGAATATGTTCAATTTTTCCTTGAAAGTAGACATTCCTTTTGTGCACAAAAACTAATAGTTTAGCAATTTCGTGTATTTTAGTTTTAATTGAAAATATCTTTGGTGATAATTCATTAAATGAGAATTTCAATGTTTCCCTTCTAGAAATGAAATATACACAAATCTCTATAACTGTTTTGATTTTTTTTTTCACAAAAGATTATCTGATGGACTATTTTTTTCATAAAAAGTAATGGATGATTCTTACCAGGAAATACTTTTTGTTTATAGATGGCGTTGTCCCTTTGAGACTTTCTTATTTGATTATACTTGTGAAATATTTCTTTAATTTCACGAAACTTGAACATATATGGAAAGGCAAATAATCCAGGTAAGAAAAGTACAACTTTTGTGAATCTAATTTCAATGAAGCTATCATTTCCTTCTAAAACACTATCTACAATTGGAGAAAAAAGACTTTAAAGGATGATATTCTTCTTGTAGTTATGTTACCTACCATAAATTTGAGATGAGAGATAATTTACAAAATTTAAAATTGAATAAACTATTAAAAACTTTTCATTTGTAGGCTTTTTGAATTTCCCAAAAAAGATATTTTTAATTAGTACAATACTTAAACTTAAAACTGGTAAGCAAATCAAAAGCAGTGGCAAAGTGACATAAATAAATATTGATGAATTGTTTCTAAGTGTCAAAAATAGAATTGAACACTCATGAATATAATTTTGTGGTAAATTTTTCTGTTTTTGTGTTTTTTTTTTCAAACATTTTTCAAATTAGATGCTAAATTTACCTCAAAATGGACTAATAGGAGAATATTGACAAAAATGGATATAAACATGCATATAGGCTGTATAAATAGTTTTTTTCTTTCTATATTATTATAATTTGTATTCAAGAGTATTATTTTAAAAATATATAAAGCAATGTGTAGAATGTACTGAAATAAAATTGAATAATTGATTGTAAAATGGGTAAGGGAACATAATTTTGATTTTATCCATAAATTATAATGTTTACTGAAGTTGCCATCTTGAAAATCAATGGAAAATGTTAACAATATTAGATGAAAGGTTAGAATCAGATCATTAAGTACCAAGAATATTTTAAAATGATTGCTTTTCTTGTAAATTAAAGTATACATTGTAATACTTTGAAGTAATGTAAAAATTAGTGATGAACAACTCATCACCCATAGTAACCACTTTACTGTAGCTATCAATAGGAAATGCCTTTGAAACTGCCTAAGTGAAATTGTCCAAGTACATTTTGTCAACTGTCTATAGATATTTGCATAAACACATAATTGTTTGTGGCTTGTATTCAATTTTTGAAGTTTGTCTGAATTTTGAAATAGTTTGCTATCAATTATGTGTAAAGAATTCTTTTTCAAGTAAATTGATAGTTCTTTTATATCATTTAAAATTGGAAATAAATGTTTGCCTATAGATTCCAGTTCATTACCATTCAATGCCAATGATATTAAATGTTCAAGATATCTAAAGCAATCACTTTTTAAGCGCTTTATTTCATTGTGTGAAAGATTTAGATAGAAAATTGAATTTAAGCCCTTGAATGTAGTTATTTCTTGAAAAGAATTCCAACTCAAGTCCACAAAATGTAAATTTAATGACTTGAAAAAAAATTCCCTAGAGAAGTTACTCAATTTATTTCTACTTAGATCAATAATTCTTAAATTTGGGAACTGTGTCAATGATATATTTTCGAAATACAATTTCCCATACGATATATTCAAAAATGTCATTGCGTAGTGTATTCCGTTATCATTGCTTCCTTTTATTGCAGTTGGATTAACTATTGTTAAATGTTTGATGCTAAGAGGAGTGGGTGATGGAATAATATTGGGACAAATTGCTTGAAGAGGACTTTTGCAACTGCAAGAAAATGGGCATAAAGTGCTACTACAAGCTTGCTCATCAACTCCACTGAAACAATCTAGTATTCCATCACAAACTTGAGACGTTTTAATGAATTTTCTTTGGTGATTGCATTTGAAAAATCCTTTGGGTTTAAATAATTCTTCAAAAAAACAATAAATTATTAATTTTTTCTCTGTTATTTTATTTTGTTACCACATAAAACCTCATAATCTCCTTCTAAACAGTGGCTTATTCCATCACAGATTTGATCAATTTTAACACAATAATTGTGTTTTCTACATTTAAGCTGTCCACATTGTCCACAGAGTCATACCAAAAGTCTTTAGGAAATACTATCTTTTTGTTACAGGAGAATTCATCCAAAATCTGTGATCTATTCTCCACAGATAATATATCTGTGAATGAAATCTCCGGCTTTTCATAATGATTGCTTTTTTATTTATCTATCATTAAAAGTTTGGGGAAGTCTAAGTTTCAAGATTACGGCAACCCAATAAAATCCTTGGATCAACTGTTCTTTATCTCTTTTGGTATCACTTTAATATATACGAATAAAAAAGTGGATATTCTTTACAAACTTTCATAGCAATGTTCATCACTGAAATCAATACAATCGCGTTTGTTATCGCAAAATTTTACGCCAGAAATGCATTCATGATTTGAGCATTTTCTGTTTTTGTTCTTTTGTGAAAATTAAGGGAAAAAAGGTTCTTTGTTTTTATATAGTTACCTTTCATTTTCTGTTCAATTTGGAAAAACTATTAAAAAGAATAGAAAACATAAAGTATATTATATTGATGAATGAATGGATGGATTGATGGATGAATACACAGATTAATGAATGAACAGAACAATTAATCAATATCTTACAACAAAATTTTTCATCATCAGCTGACAGGTAGTTTTGAAAATAATTGCACATGTAAAATGGATTAATCAACTGGTTTGATTCAGGATAAACTATTTCCATTATGAATGAGCAATTCCTTTCATCAGTCTTATCTGGACAATCGAAATGTCCATCACATTTTAAGTTGATACTAATACATATCATATCAATCTCGCAAATAAGAGTATGTTCATTACACAATGGTGCCAGATCAGTACTATTGCATTCTTCAATTCTGGATGTCTCATCTAATGGATCTAAAGATTAAAGTTGTTATTACAAGAGTGAATATTCTACTATTTAATTAGCCAATTGACTAACCAATGTGTATATTGCAGAAAATGAAGAAAGTTGGAAAAACTGTGCATTTCAACGATTGAATTTCGAAACTTTTCGAGCCAATGTTAATAAAGAGGCATGTATCATTTCTGTCAAATGTTTCCACTCTATTTCCCATAATTATCTGTTTAGTATCATGACTGAAATGCACAGAAACTGTAAATTATTCAAAAAAGTGAGAACAGGAGATCAAGAGAAAAGCAATGAAGGAATACAACCCCCTGACTTTACCCTATACTTTCAGTGATGTTTTCTCCTGCTTCCTCCTGTTCAACAGCTATGAAAGAGTTATTAACTTTGTTTCAATCCAAGTATTACCAATAATATTTTATGGTATATTAAAACTATTTGTGGTTATAATGTTACCACTAGGCTCTTTTATTTCCTTGAAGCTCAAAACTAGAAAAGAAGAACTGACTATTTCAATTAATAATGGAATTGTAAACAACCATTCAGAAATGAAATTTTAAAATCAAAGTTGCCCACTATGGGAGTTATTAGCTTTAAAAAATGATCAACTTCATTATTTGAATACAGTGAAAGTCCTTTTAATCCATAATTTTCACAAAATCTGTCAACAGTTCTGGCATCTCTTGCCATTTTGGTTGTAAAATAATAATAACAATTATATTCAATGGAAAATACTTTAGCTGCATCTTTTACTTTGGGACAACCTGGAAATGATAAAGATATGTTTACTATATGAGAAATTGCTCTGAATAGAAATCTTGCTAATATTAACTTAGTTGTTTTTCCATTGAACATCTTAGGTAAGATTTAATATTATATTTATAATAATTCTTATCAAAAAAGTTTTCAAAAGAACTATGATCAATAGATGATGTGTTTATAGAACAATAAATTGAGAAAATAATTCCTCTTAGTATTATCTTTTTGTCAGAATTCATAGAATACAAGTATCCTGAATTATAACCAAAACTCAAACATATCACCTACATAAACACACAGTTGGTAATTTATTTGGTAGAATGTTCCTTTTTGACTTACTAACATTTGCTGTATGCCTTTCCATTAATGCTGTTTGTACATTAAACCAAACGTTTCGGTATTTCACAAGCAATAATCCAAAAAGATTGCTATCTCGTCCAGTTTTTGTGTTTTGAGGCTTTATAGACATTTCAAAACCCTGAGTAAAAATTTTTGAGCGATTTGGCATCGATTCCTCAATACAAACAAAATATAATGTATAATTCGCATTTTCTGTTTCATTTTGCAGTGAAAATTTACATTCAGAAAGTTTCACTGAACTTTCATTACATAGAATCACTGCTTGCCTTAGATAAAAACCAGATGAAACTACTTTTAGGATGTACTCTTTGTTTTCCTGGATTAAAGGTACAAGGGAGAAATGATTGCACACTGTTCTTATTATATGCCAATGAGCATAGTTCCTACTCCATTGTGACACTTGAAGTACAACTGGAGAATGATTTATCCATACCAAAAGAACTTTCTTTCCAAAATATCTTCCAAAAAGTTTTCCAGCATCAATGAGTTCAAATTTCTTCACCAATTGAGTAGATTTTGGACATTTGTAATTAAATTTTAAAGAATTGTTGAATTTAATTTTTATAAATGTATCATCTTTAAAATTATACATGTATTGTTGATGAATAGACTCATTTCTATGAAAAAAATTAGTTCTGTCGAAAAAAAATCCACTAAGGCATAATTCGTTTAAATTTTCATCTTTTGCCAAAAGAGAAATGATAAGATGTTTTATTAAATCTTGTATAAATGATATTCTTTTTGTGAAGCTTATCTCCACTAATTAGAAATGATAACTGGATGAATATAAAGAGTGAGAGTATTCATTAAGAAGTTTTAAAATTCATTTTGTTGAAAGATGTACTTACAAGTTTTATTAGTTTTAAATCATTGAATACAAGGTTCAAAATTGTGTCCTCTAATAAACTGGTTAGAAATGTAAAGGCAGGATGCAGGATAGAAACAACTGACATGAACTTTTAGAAAAGTGTCATATTCTTTGAAAAAATTGAAAATAGTATGACAAACCTCTGTCATTGTAACTATAAACAAATACATTAAAATAATCAAATCCCAAATCTAGACAGATATCCTCAAAATTATGCCCAGAAGATTTCTCAGTATTAAAAACTGGTATATAATCTTTTCCCTTAATTGTGACCTTAACTTTTCCTCTACAAGAATACTCATCACACTTAGTAGTTTTAGGTAGAAAATGATGTTTTACATCATTGTGTAAAAAAACATTAAAATGTGAAAAACAAAATTTGATTAAAAAGATAAAACTCGGAAAAATCTTAATCATTTTCTTCCCTTGAAATTCCTTACGGAAAATAAAGAAACAAAGTGTTAAATGCTGATGTTTAATCATTTTAAAATATGTAACAAAAAATCGAATTGCATCAAATAGCAATAGTTTATCTAATTGCTTTTTTTATATTTCTTCTTTTTAAGAAATTAAAAAGTTCACTCTTTAAATAATTAAATAGACTGGCTAATTAATAGATTGATTTGTAAAAACTTCTTGAAAAGGATGATGAAATTCTTGTTTTTATAAATTTACACTAGGCCTACCTACAGAACTATTAAAATTGAATAAAATGTCTCTCTAATGCTGTTTTTAAACATTTATTTTGTAATAAATATATTTCCTAATTAACTTTACAAGAAATTCTACATCTTTGCTGTATTCCTCTTCTTTAAATGTCATCCAAATGTTGTCTGGATTGACAGCTAAGAAATAAGATATCTTGCCATTCTCCTTCTAAAATTTTTTTCATATAAAACAATAAATAGAATGAAATTAAAAAACTAAAACTACTAATCCAACCTTATATACAAAACAATTGGCATGATTGTTATAAAAAGATATTCGCATATTGTGAAAATGTTTTAGTATGCTTATAGCTCTTTTAAATAATCTGAAAATAAGGTAAAAACTATTCATATGTTTCACACTGATCTTCTTAAGTTTGTCCTTTTTGTCTCTCTTATCAAAATCCACAAAGATGATGCCTAAACTATTGGCATTTTCAAAAAAAACTTTAACTGTGTGTATAGAAACAATTAATGAATATAGGGAAGAGATGCAAAAAGGATGGCAGAAAATGTTCCCGAATGTATGGTTTTTTAAATGTGTCACTTGGAGACATTTAAACAATATTAGGTTGGGCTGTGGTGAAAAACTTGAATTTAACATCTCCACATAACTATCCATTTGGCTATGCTTTCCTGCAAAAACTACCTAACTAAAAAACATAATCCGAAACCTTTCAACTCAAAATCTTAACCTTAAACATCTCATACATTGACATTTTCTGCCTACTACAAACATCAAACCTTCAAGATAATTTTGGCCTATGAGACTACCACAGATTTGTTTTCTGCAAAAGATGATAAAAATTGATTAGAAAGGAAAGAGCCAAATTAAGGATTAGACTTTTTGATTTTATTTTTTTCATGAAGAAAATTCCTTAGTTGTAATATATTGAAAATAAATGGATTCAATGCTGAATTTATGGGGATAAAAAAGACAAATATCCATTGATAAGTTTCCTTTTCCAATGGACTCATATTGAAAACAGCTAAAGAACCTTTTTTTCAAGATCAAGCATTAATTTCTTCTTTTAATGATTAAAATATTGAAAAATTTAGCCTACTTAATAAAAGAATTGGTATCCAAGCTACAATTTTTATTGTTACTACTAAACATGTAGTAAGATAACTGATAAATAATTTGCATTCAAA
>CAJFCJ010000253.1:0-12501 GCA_904063045.1 Dimorphilus gyrociliatus
ATAGTAAAACGAAATACGATTTTAATTGTCTCTATAATTCTAGGTTTATGTTTTTACATTGGAATAAGAAATCAAACCAGCATTTATCGAATACGTTGTAATGCCAAATTCTTAGATAATCCTTATCCTTTATATTAAATATCTGTATATAGTAGAGAGGAATTGTTGTTTGTTTGTTTTTGATAGCTTTAAACAATTGCTTTATAATAATAATACCTTAAATCCTCTTTTCAGGGTAAACATTCTTATCAGTTTTTGGGCGTTTTTAGTTTGTTCTTTCGAACAGCCGTAGAAATGTTTATGAAAAGGTGTTGCTTTTAAATCATTCACAATCATTTCTTTAATATAGTGAGCTCTTTTTGATTTTATAAAATTAAATAAATATTTGGATACGTCCATCTGAAGGGAATCGACTGCAATGAATAATACAGTTCTTCCTTCGTCCTTTGTACTCTGTTAACGAAAAATGGTTTTATATCCTTTTAACTTACTTAACTTGTAATTAACTTACTGAAAGCCAATTAAACATTTCGTCTTGTTTTTCAAATTGTATTAATAAAACTAAAGTTTCAATTGTATCTTTATCGCATCTAGTTTTTACTGCGCTCAATAAAACTTCATCTTTAGTTTTACTTAGCAATTGCGATATGTAATCCTCTTTTAAAAAGAATTCAAGACAACCGTTCTTCGCGAGGTATTCAATTTTCTTATCTACAATTATATATATATATAGGCCTATTAATTATTAAATATTGATTGTATACACTTACATCCACCGTCACTCGAATTCTTTAAATTGGTAATAATTTCGTTGGTGTTCATTACGGGATATTCAACGTTGTTTAAAAAATGCTCTACGGGTAGTCTCTTCTTATCATCTCTTTCGAAGAAATCTTGAAAGGTTAAAGAGAAATATTTAAAAGATAATTTCCCATCATTTCCCGTCTATCACCACGGAAATAGAGGATAAAAAACACTTTTCTTTACCTGCTCCGTTCTCTTTAAGAATTGTTAATAGATTCTTAGACTTTTTCTTTGCGGCGTAATGAATAACATTCAATCCCGAATTATCTTTTATCTTGAATAGTTTATTATAATTGCTTTTGCTTAAATCGTTGAAAAGCGTTTTCAAATCATTTTCATTAGAGTCTGTCCAATTTTTAACCAGCTGTTTTTGTTTACAAGATTTTTTCCATTGAATTCTATTATAATAAAAATCTAAGAATATAATTCTAACAATACCTGAAATACTTCTTTGTTCTTCTTGCCATGAATCTGAATCAGAAAACTATCTGAATATCAAATTTCTATTATATCTCTCTTTTCAAGAAACTGACCTCATTTTGTTTCAAAATATTGAGTAAATCTTCATTGTTATCGTCCGATGTATTTAACTCGTCATCTTGCTGATGAGGACCATTTCTGAAGTTTGATTCACCGAATTCCTCTTCCGAACTATAGTCATGATTAGGTAGTGGGTCGAACAACGGCGTACAAGATTCACTTCCAGAGCGTGTTTTACTAGAATTCTCTTCTAAAATCTCATCATCGCCGTGTGGTGCGTCAAATAGCATCCCTTCAAAAGGGTTATCTCCATGTTGCGTTGTTCCTGATGTCCCTTCTTCCGAATTATAATCATCTTTGAATTTTCCAACAACTTCATCGTCACTAAATTCTATAACGTTCTGTTTTATAGTTAAAAATTACGAACGTTAATCTATAAGAATATTCTTAAAAAAAACGACAATTAAATAGAAAATATAACAAACATCGATTTCTCCTTCGGATATCGACAATTCGTCTTCTTCATCGAAATTTTCTAAATAACAATTAACCAATCCTTCCGATGCTAAAAGGTTGTTTTCTCTCCGAAATAGCTTAATATAATCATCAGGCGTATTTCCTTTTTCGGTAGAATCTTGCTGTTAAAATTTTATAAAAAGGAGGGAAAAGTTTATTTATTCCAGAAAATATTTTTATATTTTTAAGGAAAAACCTCAAACATTTCTTTGTCTCGATTTCTTTCTATATTCAATTTTCTATTAAGGCGAGGAGAATAGAGGAAATCTGCTAGAGAAATAAAACATTTGCCATTATAAAACGTAGAGTTTTATCATTAACCTTTTGCCCTTTTATTCTTATAAGAGAGAGAGTGAGAGAGAGAGAGTTTAACGCGAAAAAATGATTACAAAAAAGACTTTTACGTAAGAAAGTTATTGTACTTACAATCTTAAATTCTTAAGATGTGAGGATAGGTGAAGAGAAGAGTTGCAACTGCCGTAACTCAATACGCAAATTCTGGTTTTAAAGTATCTGGGCCAGAGAAAGTTTTCGCCCAACAAACAAGCGTCTTCATTGGTCCATTTAATCGTCATATGGATTAGTATTGAGAAATAGTATTATGCCTAGTTGCACTTTTGCCCAGATGAGGCAGAAAATAACCGTATACATACATAACTGTTATGTTTAAATTGTATCTAAAAGAGTCAAGTCTACATCTTTCATAGAACTCAATAATATACAACTAGTATTGTAATGATATTGTACCAAAATTGGAACTTTTAATTAATGTAGGCGTCTTGCATACGTCATTAGTACTGCCTAGTATCCATTTCCGCTGAGAGAGATAGGATATGTTGACCTACATTCGCCTATTGTCTATATTCAATACTAATTCATTAACCAGATACTGCTTCTAATTTACTTAACCTTATCAATTCGAAACGAGTTATCTATAAAGGTCGATGACTAGAAATATGAATAAAAACTGGTATATATATATATATATCAATCTTTCAATTTGAAATATTACCAATTGAACGAGAGAGAGAGAGAGAGAGAGAGAAGCAAAAGGAATAGACGTTTTCCTAATGATGATAAATAACATTTGTCTTTTATCATTCGTACTCTTCCTATCGTCGTTTTCCGGCTACGATTGTTCCAGTAAGAAATATATATAGAAAACTACAGTAAAATATGAATAAACTACGTAATTTTGTTTTTATAACTCAGTTAGCTTAATTAGATATCCTACCGACTCTCTATGGAAAATTGACGATGTAGCCACTCTGGATTATCTACTAAGCGGTATTGTTTTCCTTTAGTTTGTCAATGTTCTTTCATTAGAAATCATTTTCCCAGAATCGGCAGACATTGTCATCTTTAAAGGGAACAATCAAGTTTTTTATAAAACTCCCCATCTAAATGAAAATATCGCTAGTCATTGGTCAGTAAGGCCAGGTGAAAGAAGTAATAAATATAGATTTCAAGTTTTTCGATTGCGTAAGGTAATTATTGAAAATATAACGTTAAAACCTTAATCGTCTAACCCTTCATTGAAAAACTATAGACGGATGCAGGTTTGTATAGGACGACAATTATTAATTCAACGGATCATCTATATTATACATTCAAATTGACGCTTTACGGTATTAAGTATTTAAATTGAATTAATTAAAAATCTAATCATCAAATTGTACTTTTCTATATTTACAGAATCGAGACCGAGATTATCGATAAGAACTGCAAAACTGGAAAAGGGTAAAAATTTTACGGTAACTTGTCAAATTATTAAATACGGTCCGGGAGAAGCGAAATTCTATCTGTATAGAAATAGCGTTGAATTGAGATACACGAATCCTTCAATTGAAATTTTAGGAAATACATTAAAATTTCGAGCAACCGTTACTGCTACGTCAGTCATGAATGACAAGTTTATAAATTGTAAAGGAAGATTCCACGGTATATATACAACAAGCAGCATTGGAGTTCGACTTTCGGTTCAAGATAGTAAAAGTATAAAGAAAACAAAAATATTTCTATATATATATATATAAATTGCAGTATTAAACATTTGAAAATCATTTTCAGGTGGAGAAGGAAGATGCGTAAATTCTACTCGGATTTATTATCTTGTCTTAACGCTGTTATTTACATTTTATAATACAATTTCAAAAAAGTTTTAACTCTCTAAACTATTCGATATTTTCTTTTACATTTGTAGGCCTATAAATGATTGATTCGTTCAATAACGTACAATAGAGACGGATTAAGTATCTTGTTCCTCATTCTATTCTAGCCTACTCTGCGAAGAATACGCCGAAGAAGGCAATCTGATAAGGAACGCCTCAGCTTAAGAAAAATCACCTATTCGACCTATTGCCTATCTATTGACCTTGAAATCTAACTGATAACATCTACTATTATGCAGGAATTTGTCGATGTCATCACTCTTTCTTCCGACAGAAAAAGTTAAAAATTCAAATTTGCTTAACTGGCTAAAATGATCAAGTTCAAGTTCAATTATCAATGTTCAATAGGCACAATCAACGTCTATTGTGGATTTAAAAATGGAGATTTTGAAAATAAAATGATCGCCTTGGTTACACTGGAGATGCTTTACCAAACTATCCTATTTGGAGACTATGAAGAAGCTTTAGAGACATAAATTCAAGCTTTCTAAAGATAAATAATCTAAAAGATAATCATTGAATGTGGAGCCAATTTTGGATGCGACAGAAATATAGGTGGCGCTACTTATTCAATATAAGCTACTAGCGTTTGTAAGTTTTACAAACTTTACATTTGACCTCTGAACTCTCTGAAAATATTCGATCGTTCATTACTCATCTTTCAATTCTCAATAGACCATTATTCATATGTCTATATTTGAACTTTTATTTACTGTTTCTATTCCGGGACAATGTTTGGGCAAATTTCCGACCTCTGTACTCTGTTCTTCATTTAAATTACATCATTCTTTCGCAAACAGACTAGGGTCATATACACTTCTATATATATATATACAGTATATATATCTGACAAACTGTCCCAAATGTTACAAACAACATTACAACGGTAATTAATGAATATTTAAATGGTTGAAAGATAAGATAACAAAATCGGGATATTTAACCTTTTGATAAATTTATTGACAATTATTCAATTATTCCGATTGAATGGTATGAATCGTGTATAACAAATTATTCAATATCAACAGCCAATTAATTTAAATTCTTTATCTCAAAACTAATCACGTGACACATTAATTGGTGTTGTCATTATTCTTTGCCAATCTAGAAGTTTTTCACTTGAAATTGCTTGTGTATATGATGAAACATTTTTGTTTTCCTGCATTAAGCTAATCAAGTACTTATAAAGACGAAGAGATCTCTCAAGTTCTTTATAATTCTCTTTCATCTCTTCTTTACTTTTAAAGATGTCCGAGCGTTCTTTTATTCTTTGTTGAGCATCTGAAATTTCCTTTAGAAATTTGTTTTCAAAGTGTTCGCCTTGAGAATCTAGAATGAAAAGGAAGGGTATAATTATTCCAATCTCTCTCTCTCTCTTGGGGTTTTTGGTTACCTTCGATCAAGGAATCATCCAGAGGTTCGTAGTGTTTATACAAAACCAATCCTCCTGCCAGACAACTTCCTGTAATTAATATGAAAATGGAAACCTTTAAAATAAGAGCCGTGTTGATTTTGTTTAATTTATTTGATAAGCAATTAAATTTTCTATCTTTAAAGTCAAATATGTGAATTAGAAATGGTTGATTGCTTTCGTAACTCATCGTGTTTTTGAAATTATAAATGATATGATAATGTTAATCGGGCGCAGTATTGTTAGATTAAAGAAACATAGATAGTAAACTGTGAGGAGAAAATGAGTCATTGATACAAATTATACATTTATCACATTAGTATTGAATCAGTATTGCTCCATGCTAATTATATGGATTGGGTCTTACTAAAAATGGTTTGTAAATGATATTATTATGCAATATTAAATGGATAAAATCAAAGTATTCAAGTAGATTTAGGATGAAAGTTTCACTGAGCAACTAGAGAGGACATTTTACTCCAAAAATGTCTATATTTTTCATGAATTGAATATAATATTTTCAAATATATCGCTATAGAATTTCTTGGTTTAAAGTCTTATAGACGATTTTATATATCCCCGTGAAGAAGAGCATTTACTGTTGCATTTGAAAGAACAATTGAAATGAATGAGTCAGTGAGTAATTCAAACTTATAATCTGAGAAATCAACTATTTTTCGTAGATATATCAACAAATTGCTATATTTGTGACATAACAGACATGGGAATTATGAGACTGTCACATTTCATCCTTGTAATCCCTTGATCACTTGAACCCAAGCTTTGGGAAATGTATAAAAAAGGAAATGCTATTTCCCCAGCTTGTCAGTTCAGTTCCTTGTAAACTAATGTTTTAAGAGTTTATGTTTAAATATTCGAAATACCATCTTGTCCGCTTCTCTATGATATGGTATATTGTTTACACTTGATAATTGATATCTCAATACTACTATTCAACCTACTGGAATGTTTTCTTCCAAATAAATGTACTATTAGTTAGGTTAGGGTTAGGGTTAGGAATCTCTTATCGTCAATTCAAGGGGTATATTATATTGTTTTTACAATGAATCATTAACTGATTGTCACTGATAAATGACACTAATATTCAACTTGCGGCTACATCAAACCTGTAAAATAATCAGTCTGGTTTTTTCCAAAATCTTTCCTAGTACCCAGGCGAATGTAATGTTTCTACAGGTAATTAACGTAACAATGAACTTGGAAAATTTTTACAAGTCCAGAGCCTCAGACCTCTAGGTCGCGAGTGGTTGTACTTTGTTGTATATTGTAATTGTAGAAATTTCTGCTTCTTCAAAACATTACAATGCCTTAAAACAAAAATTCACGCATGACAGAATTCAATTTATAGAATTAGTCTTTGCCTCCCCCTTGAGATAGTCATCAGTGAAACTATCCTCTGGAATGACCCTGAAGAGCCTCTGTAAAGAGGAAGCTGAGACCATGGTTAGTCAAATATACTTGGTAGTTATCCAAAAATTAAAACATTCACTAGGTTGAAACGCATACTTCACATAAATGGATTGATCAGTAGTATACAATCTTACTTGTACAGAAAGTTCTTACTCTTGTATCCCATCTCACCATGGGATGTCTTGAAACTTTGGTAGAACTTAGTCAACTTTCATCAGAACTCAGAACTCTGATCTTAGTGTCTAGTTCAAACCCTATAAAACCCTAATGCTAACCAATCTTTCTCTAATACCTAACCGTAACCCTGGACCTATCTTCCTGTACAGTTTTTGTGAGTGGACCCCAACCTAACACAAACAACCTAAGCCCTAAACCTAGCAATAAGCTTTACTCTCAGGGCATGTTTTGTCTGGACTGTGTAACAATGGTGCACTTCATGCGTTTCAAATAATTTTTAGCAAACCGTAAACTTAACTTTGTTTGTAAGTCAGGCTTAAATTTTTGTATTATATCATACTGTATTTATCTACTACAAATCTACTGGAACATTCTAGACACTTCTTTACACTTAGTAGGATGTATTCTGGCATGGAATGGGTCTCCTTTTATCATTTGGTTAACATGGAATGTGTTGTTGATGGGAGATTTCTTTAGTTGACATTTTTGAACCAACATTATATTTTAACTAAATCAAAAAAGAGAAATAGAATTCTCACACTTCAACAGTCCCAATTGATTTTGGGAAGCAGTCAAAGAAAAAATACACCAAATTGACATTTAAAACAATTTCCAAAAGACAAAAATTTTTTATAATTTCCTACCTACTCGACCTACAATGGTTTCGTCCCCCTCTCTGATAAAATTTTTAAATCTGAGACTCTTCAGGGTCTACTAAAGTTAATTGAATTGGTGATTCTTATCTATGCTATAGAATTTGATATTTTCATTCCAATTGTGTTCTGGATAAAAGTGGCTAGGGTATCACCAACACTCGTTGAGTGCTATCCAAGTAAAATATGACTGATTTTGATGGGAAAGCAACTCATAAAAAGAAATTGGCTATTCTAACCGTTTAACTATCAACTTGCTTTATTGTAACTACATTTTCGGTTGCAGTGTTCAATATTTATCTTGTTAAAATTCTCAAATAGATTACTTTTGATCGAATACGAAAATGTTGACACATTGAAAGATGCTTACATGTTCTATTTTTTATATATATTATATATATAAAAAACTTTCAAATACACTTCACCGATAGATGGCGTTGTAAAAATATTTTTACAATCTATAATTAGCTTTCTTCGATAATCGATTTTAGTAATGAATGAATAAATGAATGAATGTATAATTGAAGATAAAGTAAATGAGTAATTTTCCGTACTGAAGAGACTTATATCCTTGTTTAGAGAAAGAGAGAAGAGGAAAATGCCAAATTATGTTAAACTAAAATTCTTACTGGTTACAATACTGCTATACCAGAATTTTAAAAATGTACTATTAAGAAACACCAGTAAGTTTCTCTCTGCTAATTTTCATCTACTTCCGGTCAATTATACAAATTGGTATGAATGCATTCAATAAATAATAACAAGTGTGAATTTTTCATTCAAACAGATCAAATTGTTAATCCAGTACAATGTTCAAATGTAAATAATAGATTATGTGGATCGATTGAAACGGGGTCGACAGAAAACGTCCACAAGACTAGATTTTGGATTGAGAAATGGTTAGGAAGAAGAAGACAGCAACTGATTTGTACTTAGGAAGGTCTCCTCTGAGGGTTAGGGTAGATTTGTGGACATTTTCTGTCGCATCCATTGAAGATTGTAGTTCATTTAGCTACGAATACCGTTTGCGTTTTATCATCTAAACTATTGAAATCTGTTGATAATGCTAATCTGGACAATAAGATCACTTATCACAGACTGGCTTCAAAGTCTTTAACTTGCTTTAAAACAAAATATGAATCAGAGAATCAACATTCGGATGAGAGTATCAGAAAATGCAAGGAATTATGTAATAATCTCCCAGATTGCGATATGATTAATCATATCAATCAACTATTATATATGGATAATCCATATATAGACCAATTCTCTGGTTTCCATATAGAGTTCATAATCCAAGTTGCTTCGAAATATTCCAACAAGTCTGCAAATTTTTCTTTTTCTCTAAGTTGAGATTTCAATCTGTAAAATGTTGGAGCAATGATATGAGCAGGCAGAAAAGGTAAAGCCATCAGCTTTCTCATGTCTCTCCAGTCTTCTCCTTTCTCCATATACTTTCCAGAGTATCCAAGAAACTTGAAGGATCATAATTGTAAAGACAAACCTTATAAGTAAAATTACAAGAAGGAGTAATATGTTTGTAATTTACCTGATGACGTCTTCGAATGGAATGTCAAGAGTTTGAATAGCCAAAAATTGCAATACAACCAGCTGGAATGAGAACCCTTTTTGCTTCCAACTTTCACCATTTACAGCTCATATTACGATATTATTATTTTAAATAACTTAGTTAAGACAACAACCTTTGATTATTGTTCAAGATTACTAGTCAGTGATTTGTAATAGCTCATCATTGTTGCTTAGTCAATGACTACATATTTATATAAGACATGCAAACCATTACCTATTAGGTTATTTGTTGGGCAGAGAATATCAATAAAAATATATAGCAAAAACAAAAACTAGGGGGCGCAATCAACAATCAACAAACATCAATTTTTATTTACATTAGTTATATTGTTGGGTAGGTAGGTTAATTAATTATCAAAGATATGAATGATGTCTTTCATACATTTATAAATAAGAGCAGAGGATTAAAAAACAGTAAGATATAGCAAATAAAAAATTAAAATCTTTATGCATGATATATAAAAATGTCAAAAAGACATTGTAGTCTGTTTAAACATGGGAATTTAATGACAATGATAATTGTACATTTGATCTCTTACTGGTTTGTATACAATCTATTCTTTCATACTTTACCAATTTTGACTCTAATCTTTCTTGTAAAGGTATTATTTTCAAAGTGCAATATGCTCTCAATTAAATTCTTCTTCATGTTCATTTATGTATTCTCTATCAATGGATCTTTTACAAGTAAGCCTAATACTAAACTTAATCTCTCCAAAGACTTCTTTTCCAGATCCTAAAATAAAATAAAGACTATTTTTATTTAATATAGACAGTAAAAAATTATTGAATATTGCTCATAAAAAACATTCGGCCAAGTGTAATGTATCGTCTTTCTACGAACACATTTTTGGTCATTATACCTACGAATGTGAAAATGCACTTGAACCAACTTGGTTTAGCAATCACGAATGGGCGGCGAATTGCGCGAGTTCAGCATGCTTGAATCAATGGATTCAATTAGAATTTAGGAAAAAGTACGAATTAGTCTATTATTGTCTCGTCCAAAGGTATGGTCAGGATGTTAGAAGAATGAAAAGATTATTAATTAACTTTGGAGCGTTTAAGAATTTTACTTATGATATTAATATCTATGAAACATGCTTTCTATTGGAAAGACAGCAAAGTATATTAGCCACTGATTACATGTATATAGAAGGAATAGAAGCGTTTGAACAAGTCAGTTATATAGGCTTTCAAAGTATTTCCGTTTATGCTTACGATGGTAATTATCAGTTTATTCCTTTCTTATTACGTAACTAGAATGTTTTACATCATTTTTTGTCTAGATGACGCCCCCAGCAGTGATATAATTTATGAAAATGTTGCCAAGTTTTCATTGGGTGCAAATTGTTCATCATCACCGGGACTGTCTTGTTATGGATCTATAAATGAATATTTATTTATGGATTGGGGACCTGAATGCACTGACATATGCACTGGGCAACATATCAAAATATTCTTTGCTTATCCTACCAAACCACACTTTTATTGTATTTCAAACAGGTTCCTTGTTCCTTTCTTCCATTGTTCTTTCTTTTCTTTAAAGAATTATTTTTTAATCAAACAGACTATCTATGGGTAACAGTGTAAAATATCTGTCTGTAAGATGGAGCTCAGGAGTTCAAGTTGATCAAATTAGCCTACCAACAGACTTAAACACAAAATGTTTCAACTATACTAGCACGTTTATTGAACATTGGATTCGATTAGAAATTTTACAGGTTTATAAAAAGGAAAATGTGGCTCTAGGCCCAATTGAAGTGTATACATTACGTAATAAGACGTAAAATTTAAATTTTTTCCAAAATTTTTACATTCTACTTTCTAACAGGAAATGACAATTACATATTCAGTATTCAATCAACTGCTTCATTCATTTATCATTTATCGAATGATATTCAATCAAATTTTTCTCTCTTAAGTTTCAAAGTCAAAGACGTAGTGGGAATTTGTTCGGACTTTGAATTGGATATGGAAAATGATAAAAAAACTATGGTCTTTAGAGCGAGACTTCAAGAAAACGCTCTTTCCTATCTCCTATCCATCAATCCCTTTTTTAACTTTAGAGGGTTTAATCAGTCAAAATTTGTCAACTGCAGAGACTGGAATCATTATTGGTTTGAACTAACAACTACTCAACTGAAATTTGGCATATTTGAACATAATAGAAGGCAATTGGCTATCTTAACAACCAATACATTAGCAGCAAATATTACTCAACTAGCATTTAGAAATTTACATATAAATTCAACTAAAAACTTAAGTATTCAGTATAAAGGTATTGTTTTTTTCACCTTTTTACAATGTGAGTATTTTTTAATTTAATAACTATTTCTACTTTTTATGTTAGGTGGAAGACAAGTAACACTTTTCAAAATGTCAAAATCTCGTATTTCAATTGTCTATAATTATTTCCAAGATTACATTTACCTGTTTATACCAACTAAATCTTTATCGTCTTTCCTACATTTTGAAATTGTAGATGCTACTGAAATGAAGATTAATTTAATTAGTCCACTAGTTGTTAAGAAAGGAGAATTAACTAACAGTGGAGATTTACTAAATGATCCAAATGCTATAATTTATAATGAAACTTTCAAAGTTTACGGAAATATTTGCCAAAGTCATTTAGTTAATACAATAAAACCAAAAGTAATTTTCAAGTGTCGACACAACTCAACAAATCTATTTAAAGAAATTCTATTCAATATTATATTCAAAAATATGAACAATGTGAATAATGATTTGAAATGTGAACTATTCTATTCAAATGTTTGAATGACAAATGATATTACAATTTATTCATTTTTGTCCACACAATTAATCTCACAAGACAATGTCATAAATATTTAGCAAATCTAAATAATTTATAGTATTTTTTATCATACAACTGTGAATAACAAGTTTGTTTATAAATTTGTCCAATAAACATATAGGACAAGTAAATCACTCAAAACTTTCATCAAGAAAAATGTTTTGCTTAGCTATTAATATAAAATATACAAAAATTTCTAATCTAGAAAAATTAGGCCTATAACAGTATTTTCAAACACAACCTAGTATAGAAGAGTATGACATATAATAAATGTTTGTTTTTTCTCTTTATTCACAAAGAATTTATTCTTCTTCTTAGCAAAGTAGTAGTAAGTTTACCAAAAGAGAAGATATTATCTTGCAGATCTTTTTCATCTTGAGAAAGAACAAAATCTTCAGAAATGATAATGAATTCAGGATCTTTATTCTTTTGTCTGAAATAATTTATTTT
>CAJFCJ010000254.1:10420-22762 GCA_904063045.1 Dimorphilus gyrociliatus
GATATCAAGCTCACTTGGTCCCAGAACCCTAAATCAAGTACTTTTCTGGACCTGGACCTACATATACTAGGGAACTCTTTTCCTGGGAAACCATTTTAAGGCTACTGACTCCAGAATACTGCTACACACCAAATCCAATCATCCACCACACACATTCAGAGGTATCCTAATGAGCCAGCTAACTAGATATATGAGAAACTGCAAAGATCCCAAATGGCTATCTCACAGTTCAAAGATCTCATTAGAATCAATAAAGTCAATGGCTACACCTGGAGAATGGGGAGGGACACCATTAAAAAATTCAACACCAGAGCTGAAGAAAAAAGGCACTGAGGTATAAAGTCAATAAATGTTGTAACACTAGATGTGATACTTGCCTCAGACTGGACTCCAGAGATGAGGTATTTGACCTATACCAGGTCAACTCTTGGAGCTTAACCCAAAGCATTAACTGTAACACCAAGGGTTGTGTCTATATCCTACAATGCTCTATGTGTGGGTTAGCATATGTGGGTATGACTACAGATACTATCAAGTGTAGATGGGGTACCCATAATTTGGGCTTCAAAAACAAGATAGATAGACCACTATATAACCATATGGCAACACATGATATCAAGAAGTTCAAGATCTACATAGCTGCTGTAGCTCCTAAGGAACTCACAGAGAGCTCAGTAATAGTTTGGTTAATGAGAAAAGAAACTGAAATCATCAACCATTTGGATACACTGTTCCCACATGGTCTTAATAAACATGAAGGTTTTACCACCAAGGAAATGGTACCACTCCTCATACCACAACACAATGGAGCCCAACTAATAGCTGAGAAAGTCAAGAGAACAATCCACCAGCTAGCCCCTAACAGTTCTCACTTCCAAATGTATAAGTCAATAACTGCCTTTAGGATCCCAACTACTACCAGACACTGGCTTATCAATAAGAAAGTTGATGAGATGATGGAAAAACACATAGAAAAAATTCTACTCCAGAAAAGCCAAAGTGAACTCCAAGAACTGTAATGAATTTCAGCAGCTACAACAAGCTCTACAAGCTACAATGAACTCCAAAAGCTACAGTTAGCCACAATAAGGTCCAAGAGCTCCAAGGAGCTACAGTAGCTCAGTTGAGCTCCAATACCACAGGAGACCTTGAAGAGCTCAGTAGAGCTCCAAGAACTCAGTAGAGCTCCAAGAGCTCTAAGAGCTCAGTAGAGCTCCAAGAGCTCTAAGATCTCAGTAGAGCTCCAAGAGCTCTAAGAGCTCAGTAGAGCTCCAAGAACTCAATAGAGCTCCAAGAGCTCAAGTGAGCTTCAACAGTTCTTACAACTTAGTACTCAACACCTCTGACAGTACTCAACTATACCACTATATATACTGGTGCAGAACCTCAGTCATCCTCTTCACTTGACAGTGTTAACAAGTACTTCCTAAAGATGCCAGCTTCTAGATGCATGACAAATAAGTGCAAACTTTGCCCAGCCCTAATACAGGGAGGGTCCTGGAGCTCCAGAGATGGCCGTATTACTAAAAAGATTGAGGGAGACCTCAATTGTAATTCAGACCACTTGTTCTTCATTGCTGATTGCAAAAAGTGCAACTGGGCTATGGCTAGTTTCACCATATCTCCACTACATAGAATGTATGGATTTTCATTAAAAAAATCAAAAACAAGCAAAGACAATGTTGGAGCTCTGGCTCTTCATATGAGGACCTGCAACACTACCAACATAAGAATCCTTCCTATCATGGTCCAACCAGAGACAGAACACTTCCATGTCAAGAAAGTGAGTACATTGTTGCAATTACTATATAATGCTGACTGGGTAGAAATAGCTAAGTTTAAGAAAAGTAACCCAGACATTAGAGGGACAAACCCGAATGAGTTCCCTTGTAGTACCAGACCAACAATAGTTAGTATCCAAGGGGTTACCCTGGAGCTCTTGGAGAATTTTAATACACCTCTGGCCTAAGGAGTTAGCTCATGAGCAATATGAGAACTCAGTTCTCTGTAACAATAAATACTCTTATGTGGGTTGAGTAGACCACATTGGAATAACCTACCGAAAAGATAATCTAGACCTTAGGAACAAAGTGGTAGAGCTAGAAAGTACAATCAAAGCAAGCTCCAGTAAGCTGGAGGAAGCTAGTAATAAATTACAGGAAGCTAATAATAAATTAGAGGAAGCCAATAAGAGAAACAGAGAGCTCCTACTGGAACTAGAGAAACTGAACAAAGAACTCCAAATAGCAATGAATGGGACTGGTCAAAAGCTCTTCCTATTAAGGGAAGGGGCTTCATCAGTTCTTCCCACTTCCAGAACAGGATACTGTGGAAAAATTCAAAATAGAGCCAGTGACAATTAACCTTGAGGATCTTGATCCCAACCTACACCAGGAGCTCAACAAACTATAGACAGAGGAGCTCAACAAACTCCAGACAAAGAAATGGTCCCTACCAAGGAACAGACTGAGGAGGAAGAAGATGATGACACTATGATGATATGGAAGATGGTGAGTATCAATATGAAAGACTCCAAAAGAGAATAGCAATATTGGAATCAACAAAGACTCCTAATCAAAAGATCAGGTGATGAATTTGAAGTAGTACCTTCAAAGAAACAAAGAAAATGTAGTTAGGGTGGCGCTAGTGCAAGGGCAGCCATCTTGTTTTCCATGTTTTTTATATATAAATTTTTTGTGGTGATGGTATAAATACTTATGTTTGTGTTCAGTTTTAACTTACAACCTGATGAAGCCTCAAGTAGAGGCGAAATATTGTTGTAATATGTTTTAAAGTTTAAAAAAAAAGTTGATGAAAAAGAAAAAATTTAATTGTTATTGAATAAGACTAAGAGTTTGACAGAGACTGAAGCACAAAGGAGCTCAGACATAGAGAACTCCTACCTATTGGAAATTGGTAGAACCCTGGAACACCAACTAACCAGTTCCCAAAACCTGACTAAGACTGGGAGCCCAGATCTTATAATCCTGACCAAGGAGAACCCTACCTAACATTGAGTAAAAGTTAGGTATTACACTGGAACACTAGCTAACCAGTTCCAAAAACATTACCAGAGTTGTGTGAGTGGCCTAACCCATAACCCTTACCAAACCTAACCTACCCAGTACAGACTTTGCAATGGACCCTAAACAAAACCAAGCTCCTAGAAGAACAAAAAAAACAGGAAGAAAGACACCCTAGCTCCAGAGCTCCAGACAAACCCAGATGGGTACAAGTCACAAAGAGCCAGACTGGCACCTGATGCAAATGGTTTTAAAGGTTCTCTAAGTGACAAGGAAAAAGCCCTGACTAGAGTATGAGTAAAACTTCAGTTCTATTCACCAGATTGAGAGACTTAAGGAATATAACCTTGGACCAAAAGGCCATGGATATGATGGACTCAATTAGAATCACAGGAGGTCCCATTACTGGGGAAGACTCAACCAACTACATGAATAGCCAATACTTGTGCTAGAGAAACAAATAGAGTGGTGCTGGAGGAGCTCAATGAGAGGCTCTCTAAAATGAGGGACAAGATAAAAATGATCAGCAAAATTACAATCAATCAGAGGTTAAGAAAGCTATTGAAGTAGCTAAAACCAGATCGATACAAAATATGGCAAAAGATTAATTGGGCCCACTTAAAGAAGTGTATACTTGGTTACCAAAATCTAAAAGCTCCCTTAGATGACTCTTTCAATAGAGAGCTCCATGAAAATTTCAAAGAGCTCCCTACCATACAGAGATCCAAGAAACCAGCAGACAAAACCAGACACAAAGAACCTTACAAGAACTCTAAGGATGAAATCTCAGAACTAAGAAAGGAATTGGCAATCATGACTGTCTTATTTAAAGGAATTACAGAGAAAATGAGTGCTGATGAGGAGACTATGGACCAGGGAAACTCCTAACTCTTCAAGCACAACAGCATAACAATTATAATGTTTTAAACATGTTTTTATCAATAAAACAGAACCAAGTATGGTTTTTAACCTATGTAGGAACTCTAACATCAAGAGTTCTTGCCTGAACACTATGGCACAAGGTCTAGGCTTTGCCTGGACTTGGGCCCCAAACAAATTTATAAACTTGCACTTCACAGGGATCTTGGATTATACATTAAAATGGCTAAAGATCATTGAGAAAATGGTACACCAAATTTCGAAATAATCCACTAAGAAAAACTTCTTGACATACAAGCACCATCTCTACCTGAACTAATGAGGGAGTTAAATTACATGCCCTCTAGTCATATTCCAGAAATTAACCATATCACAGACAGGATATATAACATTATAAAGGGCTCTGAAAAAATTAATAGAGCCCAGAAGGGTTTTGAAAATCAAGGCCTAATGAAAAACTTCCTCAACAATCATCCTAACATTATCATTAAACCAGCTGATAAGGAAGAAGGATTGTCTTAATGGACAAGAGGACTATGTCTTTGAAGCCATGACACAGCTCTGTGACAGAACAACCTACAAACAGGTCAGCAATAAAATAAGCTCTACCCAATGGACCCGGTTAAATGAAATCCTTAATGAATTGGTTACAATGAAAATTATTACCAAATCTACAGCAACTCTGATGGCTCCACAGAATAGCCCAGGAGATAGAAAGTTTTACCTCCTACCTAAAATTCATAAACACAGCTCCCAATGGAGAGTACCATATAGGATCCCCAAGGGGAGACCAGTGGTGAGCTATGTAGGCTCTGATCTATATAAAATATCTAAATTTGTTGATCACTATCTGGTCAAAATGGCAAAAAGTACCACTAGCTATGTTAAAAACACCCAACATTGCATTGGCAAACTATCTATGATACATAATTGGCAAAACAGAGGGATCTTCACAGCAGATGTAGAAGCTCTATACCCAAGCATTAACCCTCAATGGGGCATAAAAGCTGTTAAAGAGTTCATGTTAACCCACTACCATGAAGGTAGACCTGATGAACTAATCTTGGAACTCCTTTGGATTTGTCTCAACAACAATGATTTCACCTTTGGGAACCACAGGTTCCTGCAAATAAAGGGCACAGCTATGGGAGCTCCATTTAGTCCAGCATATGCAAACATAGTGTTACACACCTGGGAACACGAATTGGTCACAGATTTTACAGAGGACATTGAGTACTATGGCAGGTACATTGATGATATCATTTTGGTCACTAAACCAGACAGGGACATCATGGAGTTCAAGACAAGACTAAACAACAGAAATCCAGATATCAAGCTCACTTGGTCCCAGAACCCTAAATCAAGTACTTTTCTGGACCTGGACCTACATATACTAGGGAACTCTCTTTCCTGGGAAACCCATTTTAAGGCTACTGACTCCAGAATACTGCTACACACCAAATCCAATCATCCACCACACACATTCAGAGGTATCCTAATGAGCCAGCTAACTAGATATATGAAACTGCAAAGATCCCAAAATGGCTATCTCACAGTTCAAAGATCTCATTAGAATCAATAAAGTCAATGGCTACACCTGGAGAATGGGAGGGACACCATTAAAAAATTCAACACCAGAGCTGAAGAAAAAAGGCACTGAGGTATAAAGTCAATAAATGTTGTAACACTAGATGTATACTTGCCTCAGACTGGACTCCAGAGATGAGGTATTGACCTATACCAGGTCAACTCTTGGAGCTTAACCCAAAGCATTAACTGTAACACCAAGGGTTGTGTCTATATCCTACAATGCTCTATGTGTGGGTTAGCATATGTGGGTATGACTACAGATACTATCAAGTGTAGATGGGGTACCCATAATTTGGGCTTCAAAAACAAGATAGATAGACCACTATATAACCATATGGCAACACATGATATCAAGAAGTTCAAGATCTACATAGCTGCTGTAGCTCCTAAGGAACTCACAGAGAGCTCAGTAATAGTTTGGTTAATGAGAAAAGAAACTGAAATCATCAACCATTTGGATACACTGTTCCCACATGGTCTTAATAAACATGAAGGTTTTACCACCAAGGAAATGGTACCACTCCTCATACCACAACACAATGGAGCCCAACTAATAGCTGAGAAAGTCAAGAGAACAATCCACCAGCTAGCCCCTAACAGTTCTCACTTCCAAATGTATAAGTCAATAACTGCCTTTAGGATCCCAACTACTACCAGACACTGCTTATCAATAAGAAAGTTGATGAGATGATGGAAAAACACATAGAAAAAATTCTACTCCAGAAAAGCCAAAGTGAACTCCAAGAACTGTAATGAATTTCAGCAGCTACAACAAGCTCTACAAGCTACAATGAACTCCAAAAGCTACAGTTAGCCACAATAAGGTCCAAGAGCTCCAAGGAGCTACAGTAGCTCAGTTGAGCTCCAATACCACAGGAGACCTTGAAGAGCTCAGTAGAGCTCCAAGAACTCAGTAGAGCTCCAAGAGCTCTAAGAGCTCAGTAGAGCTCCAAGAGCTCTAAGATCTCAGTAGAGCTCCAAGAGCTCTAAGAGCTCAGTAGAGCTCCAAGAACTCAATAGAGCTCCAAGAGCTCAAGTGAGCTTCAACAGTTCTTACAACTTAGTACTCAACACCTCTGACAGTACTCAACTATACCACTATATATACTGGTGCAGAACCTCAGTCATCCTCTTCACTTGACAGTGTTAACAAGTACTTCCTAAAGATGCCAGCTTCTAGATGCATGACAAATAAGTGCAAACTTTGCCCAGCCCTAATACAGGGAGGGTCCTGGAGCTCCAGAGATGGCCGTATTACTAAAAAGATTGAGGAGACCTCAATTGTAATTCAGACCACTTGTTCTTCATTGCTGATTGCAAAAAGTGCAACTGGGCTATGGCTAGTTTCACCATATCTCCACTACATAGAATGTATGGATTTTCATTAAAAAAATCAAAAACAAGCAAAGACAATGTTGGAGCTCTGGCTCTTCATATGAGGACCTGCAACACTACCAACATAAGAATCCTTCCTATCATGGTCCAACCAGAGACAGAACACTTCCATGTCAAGAAAGTGAGTACATTGTTGCAATTACTATATAATGCTGACTGGGTAGAAATAGCTAAGTTTAAGAAAAGTAACCCAGACATTAGAGGGACAAACCCGAATGAGTTCCCTTGTAGTACCAGACCAACAATAGTTAGTATCCAAGGGTTACCCTGGAGCTCTTGGAGAATTTTAATACACCTCTGCCTAAGGAGTTAGCTCATGAGCAATATGAGAACTCAGTTCTCTGTAACAATAAATACTCTTATGTGGGTCTGAGTAGACCCACATTGAATAACCTACGAAAAGATAATCTAGACCTTAGGAACAAAGTGGTAGAGCTAGAAAGTACAATCAAAGCAAGCTCCAGTAAGCTGGAGGAAGCTAGTAATAAATTACAGGAAGCTAATAATAAATTAGAGGAAGCCAATAAGAGAAACAGAGAGCTCCTACTGGAACTAGAGAAAACTGAACAAAGAACTCCAAATAGCAATGAATGGGACTGGTCAAAAGCTCTTCCTATTAAGGGAAGGGGCTTCATCAAGTTCTTCCCACTTCCAGAACAGGATACTGTGGAAAAATTCAAAATAGAGCCAGTGACAAT
The DNA here is from genome assembly GCA_904063045.1 of Dimorphilus gyrociliatus. Taxonomy (NCBI): domain Eukaryota; kingdom Metazoa; phylum Annelida; class Polychaeta; family Dinophilidae; genus Dimorphilus; species Dimorphilus gyrociliatus. The sequence continues at coordinate 18,006 of CAJFCJ010000254.1, forward strand.
TAACCTTGAGGATCTTGACTCCAACTCTACACCAGGAGCTCAACAAACTATAGACAGAGGAGCTCAACAAACTCCAGACAAAGAAATGGTCCCTACCAAGGAACAGACTGAGGAGGAAGAAGATGATGACAACTATGATGATATGGAAGATGGTGAGTATCAATATGAAAGCACTCCAAAAGAGAATAGCAATATTGGAATACAACAAAGACTCCTAATCAAAAGATCAGGTGATGAATTTGAAGTAGTACCTTCAAAGAAACAAAGAAAAATGTAGTTAGGTGGCGCTAGTGCAAGGGCAGCCATCTTGTTTTCATGTTTTTTATATATAAATTTTTTGTGGTGATGGTATAAATACTTATGTTTGTGTTCAGTTTAACTTACAACCTGATGAAGCCTCAAGTAGAGGCGAAATATTGTTGTAATATGTTTTAAAGTTAAAATAAAAAGTTGATGAAAAAGAAAAAATTTAATTGTTATTGAATAAGACTAAGAGTTTGACAGAGCACTGAAGCACCAAGGAGCTCAGACATAGAGAACTCCTACCTATTGGAAAATTGGTAGAACCCTGGAACACCAACTAACCAGTTCCCAAAACCTGACTAAGACTGGGAGCCCAGATCTATAATCCTGACCAAGGAGAACCCCTACCTAACATTGAGTAAAAGTTAGGTATTACACTGGAACACTAGCTAACCAGTTCCCAAAAACATTACCAGAGTTGTGTGAGTGGCCTAACCCATAACCCTTACCAAACCCTAACCCTAACCCTAACCCTAACCTAACCCTAACCCTAACCCTAACCCTAACCCTAACCCTAACCAGTACTTTGGTGTGTTAATAATGAGCAGGAAGGAATAGGTGAGAATTTGAATATTTAAAATGTATTTGTTACTAGTCATGAACAATTGAAAATAACTTCTTTGATTATACAAAAATTTTTTTGAAAAAACGAGGATTAATATTTAAATTTTTAACTCCTTTCTTTATTATAGTTCCAAAATCATTCATATTTAATTTTTCACTTTCTGTAGACTTTCACAGTATGAGTTATGATATCTGTATCATATTACCAAGGGTGTGTTTTTGCTTTCTGGATGCTTTCTGGGTCTATTATTGATTAAAAGTCGTACACTCTGTGATATTTAGACTTTAGATATTATAGAATTTTAGAAAGGCTTTTATTTTGTAGCAATTATAATGGGGGAATTATAGAATCACTTTTATGTCATACAAATTATAATTGTGGAGCTTTAGAAAGACTTTTAATTAGTAGAATTAGATTCTAGAACTTTAGAAACACCTTTATTTTGCAGGAAATAGATTCTTTGACCATAACAGATGGTGCCATTATGGAATTAACAAACAATATAGATAAAATGCATATTAAACTTGTTACATCTTATTCAAAAACAGATGAGGAACAGGCAGGCTTGTTTTTGCACTGCCACATGTTAGCCATAAGTGATGTAATAGTTTTTTTTGTTTTTGTTATATGTGCATTATGAGACTGTTACATTTCAACTTTGTAATCCTGTGCACTAAGATATAATGATATATGAATGCTTAGACTTTAGATATTAGGGTACCTTAGAAAGACTTCTATTTTATAGGAATTAGAATGGTGCAACTATAGAAATACTACTATTTTGTATGAATTATAATGGTGGAACTTTTGAAAGACTTTTATTTTGTAGAGTTAACTTTAGCACTTTAAAAAGAAATGTGTCAAAGTTGTTTTTCTTAACTATTATCAGATGTTAATGGGACAGATGTGTTATGTGGCAACATGTGCTGACTATATAGCCTTTGTTTAGGGATTATGTTTTTGTGACATATGCAATCTTTTGATAAATTGAACCCAAGCTTTGGGAAATGTATAAAAGAAAATACATTTCACCAATTTGGCAGTTCAGTTCTTAACTGTTAACTGATTGTTTAAACTTATTTGTTTAGAACTAGAAACTCATTTACTCAATAGATATTCTTTAAATGAAATACTGGTATTTTGTTGAATTATTTCTACCGAAATTACATTTATTAAGACTATTTGTGGATGAACTTGAAAAGTTCTATTTGTTTGAGTACTTTGGTGCATTGATAAATGATTGGAAAGGACGAGTACTGCTCTGAAGAAGCAGAAATTCCTACAATTATAATACAACAAAGTACAAATCCTTTGACCAAGTAAATCTAAGCTTTGGTAAAAATCTTTTGTATAGTAAAAAATGGTAGAATTTGACTAGAATTAGTTTTTCAATTGAGTAAATATTTTACTTTTCCTTCCATTGATTGTTAACAATGGAAAAGGCAAGTAATAAGTTATTGATGACAGATATAAGATATGTTGATTTTTTCTCCAATGTGTTGAGCATGTTTTGTATCATATTTCCAAAATAAAAATTTATGGCTCTTGAAATTGTATAATGATTTTTCATAAATCATTCTGGTCAGGTAATAATGCAACAGTAGATATTATCCCTTTGTATTTATTAATGAATAAATACTGAACTTGCATGCAAAACTTTAAGTCTATAGATAGGAATATATCAAGTATTAAAATCTTTATTTCCTTCTTGTGTTTTTGGTTAGGATTTTTGAGTTGTGTTAGTTGTAATGAATCGACACTGATAAATCAAGTATAATTTTTTTATCTTTGTATGTGCCCAAACTCTTTTTCCATGCATTCCCAAAACTCTTGCCATCACCCTTAATTTCCCAATATCCTTCTATTTTATAACTATTGTACTGCTCTTGCTTGGCAAAATCTATGCGCTTGAAAGTTATAACAATACTGGTTCTACTCGAACCTTTAAACAAATGTTTAAATTAAAACGGTTTATTCGCAATAATAATACTTAAGCAAGTAACAATATGAGAGTTCAATAGCAGAGTTAGGTTAGGACTTGGGGTTAGGGTTAGGCCACACCCTAGGCAAGTTAATTAAATTATAACTTGACCAAACCTTTATTGGTAATTAAAGATGAGCCTTCAAGCTGACTAATGAAACCTCTCTTTGGCCAATGTTATAGCATTTTCTTGCATAGATTTTTAAGATGTACATGTATAAGTTGCATAAAATAATAGAGTTCAAGCATGTTAAATATAACCAATGTTGTACACATGTACTATGATATCTCAATTATATTCTGTAATTAATTGATGACTATTTTCTATAAAACTTTAAACAAACTACTTTAAAGGGGACAACCAATTTTGACTGTTTATTGAAAGTTGGTCTTGCAAAATTTACTGTGTCCAATTTTTCCTGCCATTTCCTTTATGGTTTCTCTCTATATTCTGATGTTTAACTTGTTAACTGAAGCAATTCATTATTATTAAATATTAATAATTAAGAATGCTGTATGTTTTGAGAGTGTTTTCTGATCTTAAGTGAATGCTTTTTATCTCAACCCAAAAATACCATATATTCTACTTGCTGTGTTTAAATCAATACAAGAGAACAAAGAAAAGAAACACTCATTGATTAATATTCCATATGTATTCCTGTTGAAAGAATGTTTTTTATATTTCTGACATTTTAGAAATAAGGAACAAAAAATGAACTGAGGAAGCCCTATGAATTTTTCATAAATTGAATGAAGACATATTCAATCGAAAGATTGATTATTAATCTTTCTAAACAAAATTTTGAACTTTTATATTAATAATTCATAGAAATATTTCCTATATAACCACATAATGTTTTCTTATACATCTCAAATACGCTTTAGATTTTCCAAAAAAATAATGAATATTTTAATTTTTCAATTAATAACAATATTTCTTTTGACAATAAGAAATAATGATTGTGCAAGTAAAAATTATGATTTTTATATTTATTCATATTTCTCCTTATCTTTTATTAATATACAGTTTGCGATTTCTTTCATCAAGAAGATAAACAGTTAGCAACAAGCACATATGTTGTTATTTATAATATAGATGATAGAGGAGTAGACTATTGTAAAAAGTTATGCTATTATCTTGAACTTTGCAAGTATGTTTATAGAAAGAGAGAGAGGGAGAGTAAAATCTACACATTTTTTCCACTTTAGGAGTTTCTATGTTGATAAACAGGATAACAACAAATGTTATCTTTCAACTGACCATGCAGGATTAGGAGGAAGTCAGTTACCTCAAGTCATTGGTTATGATTATTATGAAAAACCAGATGTTTGTGGTAATTAAAAAGTGTTAGATTTTTTTGTAAAATAAAAGTATAAATAATTTCTTTTTCAGATACTCCACAATTTGGAGACACAAGTAAATAACTAAATGCAATAAAAGCAAAGTACATAAATATATTAATAACATTTCTTTGTTTTTGTCTGTCTCCTTCCCCTTTAAAGTTACCTATAAAAGTTATCCTGATCAGCTTGGCGGATTTACTTATCATACAGTTTTTAATACAGGTGAAGCTGACTGCAAAAAACTTTGTAGCATGCTCAGTGATTGCAAGTTAGTTATAAAATATAATAAATGTCTTATAATTTTATCATTTCTTTTTTACAGTACAATTAGTATTGTAACTTCAAATCAGATATGTCACATTTTCAAAGCAACCTTTGATGAACTTACAGATCGTCGTCAATCAGTAGGGGATACTACATTTTCAAAAATTGGGTGTAACAATTGAACCTTCATTGGATCCAGGTAAAGAATGTTTGTTTATTTTCAAACCCAAATCAATTAAATAGTTATCTTCATTTAATCATTTAACATATAACAACATGCCACAACATTAAAACTGCATG
>CAJFCJ010000255.1:0-12189 GCA_904063045.1 Dimorphilus gyrociliatus
AAAATTTATCTCCAATATTTGGTTTTCTAGGTAGTCTTATTTCAATTATTATTAAATTTCTTTTATTCTCTTTTTCAGTAACTCTTAATTTATTAATAAAACCTTTTTCATAACTTTTATATTTTACGTTAAGAATACCAGAATCATCAACTATACTATAAAATAAATCATTATAGTTAAGAGTATCACCAATGTTAGGTATTTTTAATATACTTTTACATTCAACTGTAATAGTTCTATAGACAAAACCATCAAACATACCTCTTTCTACAGCAGATTTATTAATTATCATAGCATCTTCCATGTCATAACCAGTATAACTAATAACAGCTACTATTGAATTAATACCAATTGGATAGTCATCAAAAGAATACAAGTCATGAATTTTAGTCTTAACTAAAGGTTTTTGTAGATAAGACATAGAAAAATACTTATCATTTCTAAATAAATCAGTGTTAATACCCATCGATTGTTTAGCCATCTGACATTGATACATGTTTCTAGGACTTTGATTAAGATCAGCGAAAGGAATAGAACCAGCTAAAGAACTAAAAATATTAGTATTAGAGATTTCAGAGAAACCTTTCTTCTGATTTTATTTTTATTTTCTATTGTATTAGTATTTTTATTATCTATATTATTATCTACTGTATTTTTTATTGTATTATTCTTATCTTTTGTATTATCTATACTATCTATATTATTTATTGTATTATTTATTCTATTATCTATTCTATTATTATCTATTGTATTATCTATTGTATTATCTATTCTATTATCTATTGTATTATCAATTCTATTATCTATTCTATTATTATCTATTGTATTTTCTATACCATCTATATTATCTATTGTATTATCAATTCTATTATTTATTCTATTATTATCTACTGTATTATTATCAATTCTACTTGTACTATCTATTCTATTATCTAATGTATTATTATCTATTGTATTATCTATTCTATTATCTATTCTATTATCTATTCTATTATCTAATGTATTATTATCTATTGTATTATCAATTCTATTATCTATTCTATTATTATCTATTGTATTTTCTATACCATCTATATTATCAATTCTATTATTTATTCTATTATTATCTACTGTATTATTATCAATTCTACTTGTACTATCTATTCTATTATCTATTGTATTATCTATTGTATTATCTATTCTATTATCTATACTATCTATACTATTTATTGTACTATCAATTCTATTTTCTATTCTATTATTATCTATTGTATTATCTATTGTATTATCTATATTTTCTACTGTATTATCTACTCTACTTGTGCTATTGTCTATTTCTAAATAAACTTGTTCTAAAACTCCAATATATTCTATTCTTCTACTAATTCTACTAATACTATAATAAACTGGTCTCATAAGTCTTCCTGGTGTTGTAAAAATATAAAAATTATTTTTAATTTTAACAATTTCAATTAAAAGTTTATATTTAAATCTTAAATCTCTAACTGAAATATCAAAATCATTAGGAGCAGTTCCTACTAATTTACCATCTAATATAACAATTTGATTAGGAGTAATTATAGGAATTAAACCAATACCAATCAACAGTTGTAGCAGATCTATATTATCTATATTACTATAAATATTATCTATATCTTTTATATTATCTATAGATTTATCTATATCTTTTTTAACATCTTTTATATGATTATCTATAGATTTATTCATATCTTTTTTAACATCTTTTTTAATATCACTATAAATACTATAAATACTATAAATATTAATATCTTTTATATTATCACTTATTATATTATTTTGGTACTCTTTGTATCACTTTTACTAATAACTGTTGTATGACTTAAATGTGTTAAAAGTCCACATGGTTCTCCATCTGGTGTATGTACTGGACATATAAATCCATAACTTTCATTTCTAAGTCTTCTTACACTTGTAACTTTTATTGTAGAAAAAAAGCACCTCTATTTAAAACTGATAGATATGAAATAAATCTATAATAATTAATTTTTTCTATAGTAATTGATAAACCAGTTGTTTGTTGTAAATCACTAGTTGAATTATTTATATTACCAGTTGATAAGAAATTTATAAATTTATTACTAATTTTTATATCTTTTTTTAAAATTGATTCTTTTATTTTACTTTTGAAAATTGGAGAAGTTGGATTTATTTTTATTTTTAAAATTGATGTTTTTAAAGTACTTAAAATTTCTTCTATTTTGTCTTTTAAAATAACTGAAAAAAATTGATTTGTTGATAAAATTTCATGATTTGAAGGAGAGTCTGGATCATCGAATTCTCCATTTAATAATTTTTTTATTGAAAATAAAATAAAATAATATTTATCAATACAATTATTTAAATGAGGAAGAATTACTTTTTTTAAATCATTAAAACTTAAATTTAAAGAACTGAATTGTTGTTCTAAATATTTTCTACATTCATTTTTATTATAAATTTTAAAATCAAATATATTTTTTATTCTATCATCTAAAATAAAATTATAGATTTCTTCATCAGTTGTACTTTTAAAAGCTCTTAGTAAAAGAATAGTTGGTATTAAAAATTCTGATTTTTTATAAAATATTCTACAATAAATAGAATTATTCTTTAAGAGATGAAGAAAAAACATTTCTCCTAATTCATTATAAACACTTCTAACAAGAATAGCAGAATCTGTAAATAATTTATGTTTATCTATAAAATTAGATCTTTTTATTTTTAAAGGATAATTTCTTCTATAAGTTATCATAAATCTAACAATTCTTTCAATACCATTAACAATAAAATAACCACCTATTTCATTATTAATACTATTATTATTATTTTCTAAATTATTACTATTTTTACTATCTCCTTCTCTTATATTACTATTTTTACTATCTCTTTCTTTGTTATTAATAGAATAACATAAATCACTTCCTACCATCACTGGTATTCCATCAATTGTTCTATTCTCTTTATATAATTCTTTTTCATCTAAACTTATAAATATTTCATAAGAAACGTTACCTTTGTAAGTTAAAAGTCTTTCTCTACACATATTTGGTGTTAATTTTTTATCAAAATCCATCTCTTCATCAGGTGTTGTTGGTTTACTTACATGTAAATTTGATATCATTATATTAATTTTATATTTTTTATCTTTTGTATCAAAAATAAATGATTTATTAATATTTAATAGAATATTAGGAATGTTATTAATAAAATCATTAAATGAAGTTGTATGAAATATTGAATGATTATAATTATTATTATTATTAGACATGGGGTAAGATTTAATATTTTTCTTTTTTAAAATTTTTAAAATTATTCTTTTTTTTATTTTTCAATTATAGATTAATTTTTTAACTTTTATAAATGATTATTTTTATAAATTTTTAAAATGATTCTTTTTTTTTATAAATGATTATTTTTCATTTATAAATTATTTTCTTAAATTAATATTCTGAAACTGTTTTGTTTTACTTCTCCTTTTTTTTTACAAATATAAAAACTTAAGTTAAATACCCCCAAAAAGAATGTTATCAAAACCAAATAGAAAACTAAACGATTTTTGGGCTGCTGCTCTTCATATTATAACAGTATCAGTTGTTTTAACAATTTATATTTTAAAGTCAGAATCTTCTAAAAATGCAACTAAAATATTTGATCACATTCAAAATCCATCAATTGGTTTATTTTTATTTACAATACTTGAAATTATTTCTATTAGTGTAGGGTTGTTGTTTATTCCTAAACAATTATTACATATTTCATTCTTTGTTTTACCATTTATTAGTATTGGAATTAGTATTTATTTTTACAATAAAAAAAGAGTATAAATTACAAATAATAATTAAAAATTATGAGCTTTTTACAAATGATGGATTCTCAATAGCATTAGAAAATACAACTGATTGGTTATTAGATGAATAAAATTTAATTTTTTAATTTTTTTAATTTAATTTTTAAAATTTTTAAAATTTTTTCCCTTCTTATTCTACCAACTCGCCATGTGGCGAGTTGGTGCATTTTAACCCCTAAGGAGAGCTGTGGCGATTGCATATCGATTGCAGTTGATGCTTCGAAATGACTTTATCTTACGTGTTTATATTTTATATTTGCTTGGTCAGTGTTATTTACATTATATGTTAAGAGTTTATACTTCTTCAGTTATTTCTATTCTTTACTTAATGTTAATGAAAATATCCTTAAGTTATTTTAGTTCAATTTATAATTTATTCTTTAGCTTTGGTAGTATTTGTTTTGCTTCTTTGTTAGTAGCAATTGTTTTATTACTTAGGTATTTAGTTAATGATGAAAATAATAGAATAGAAGACAACCTGCTCTTTTAGCTATTATAGCTGATTTCTTATTATCAGTTTTAGAATCTTTTATTAGATATTCTAATGAATGGTTCTAATTTATGTAGCTTTGTATGGTAAATCTTTTGTTTCATCTACTAAAGAATCCTGGAAGTTGTTATTTGAAGGTAGTGGAAAAATGATTTTGAATGATTATATCTTAGGTATTACATTATCTAACTTCTTTATACTACATATAATATTTTGTATTAGTTATTATTTTGCTACTTCTAATATATTCTATGCTCTCAATTTTTCTTTGAATTTGCTTTTCATACTATTTTATTAGGTTGTTTTATAGATACAATAGAAACAGTAGCTAAAACTTTATTGTTTTTATATTGTGAAGATCCTGATTCTATTAAAGAAAAAGATGAAGAATTGTATGAAGCATTAGTAAATCAAGAGCATAAGCATTAATTAAAAGCTTTTCTGATTAAATAATTTTTTTTATATTCTTTTTATTATTATATATTCATAATAGATATATTCTTTTATTATATTCTTTTTTATATTCATAATAGATATATTCTTTTATTATATTCTTTTTTATATTCATAAATTTTTTATATTATTTTTATATCTTTTTTATATTCATAATAGATATTTTCTTTTTTATATTCTTTTTATTATTATATATTCATAATAGATATATTCTTTTTTTATATTCTTTTTATTATTATATATTCATAATAGATATATTCTTTTTTTATATTCTTTTTTATATTCATAATAGATATGTTCTTTTTTTATACTTTTTATATTCATAAATTTATTATATTATTTTTTATATTCTTTTTTATATTCATAATAGATATGTTCTTTTATTATATTCTTTTTATTATTTTATTATATTTATTTTTGTACTTTTTATATTCATAAATTTATTATATTATTTTTATATCTTGTTTACTAACTAATATATTCTATTAATCCATTCTTTTCTTTTATAAATTCTTTATTTTTTAATAATTTAATTATATCTAAAATATAATCATTATTTATTAAATTATCATTGAAATAATTAATTATTTTATCAATTAATTCTTGTTTTTTAATTTTTTTATTTTTTTTTAAAATTACCATCAATTTAGATTGTACTTTATAATTATAAGAATCTATATCTATAGTATAAGAAGCTCTAGGAATATAATTAGAAATATCAAATATTATGTTTTTTATATTTAAATTATTATTATTTAAATTATTATCATCTGATGATACACAATCACAAGAATCACTGTTATTACAATCTTTTATATTATCTAAATTAATTGTATTTTTATTATCTTTTATATATTTATCTTTTTTTGTATCTATATTGATTGTATTTTTATTATCTATATTAGTTGTATTTTTATTATCTATATTAGTTGTATTTTTATTATCTATATTAGTTGTATTGTTATTATCTTTTATATCATTATACATGTTTTCTTTATTGATTGTATTGTTTATATACATTCTATATTTATTATCTAAATATAATACACTTCCTATTAATAATTCTAAATTATTATTATATTCTATACTTTCTAATTCATTTAATTCAATAATTGATTTGTATTGTTTATAATTTAATCTTAGTTTTATTTTATTTATTTCTACATCAAATTTAGTTAAATTAGTATATTTTATTTTTCTTCTAGGTTTTTTTTTTAATTCATTAAAAATTGAATTTAATTTACATTTATCATCAGAAATATAATCATTAGAATTATTATCATTAGAATTATTATCAATAGAATTATTATTAATAGAATTGTTATTAATAGAATTATTATCATTAGAATTATTATTAATAGAATTATTATCAATAGAATTATCTAAAATATTTATATTTTCTATTTCTATACTTTCTAACTCCCAAATATCAAGTACATATGAATTATTTAAAATATTTAAAATAGACTCTTTACATTTTTCTAATGCTTTTGTTATTTCAATATTGTTTATAGATAATTGAAAAATTCCTAAAATTAATATTTCAGTTTTTAAATTAGTTTTATAGCTTAATAATCTATTTTTTAATAGTCTATGGTATTCTTCAATATCTTCTAAAGTAAAATAAAGAAACTCTTGTAGGATATTTAAATAATTAATTATATTATTATTCTTTTTTATAAGTAAATTATTAATAAAATTAAATAAATGATTATTAAATGATATTATATATTTATAATTAGAAGAAAAACTATGTCTATAAAACCTAACTATTATATTATTATCATCATTAAAATTATTGTTATTGTTATTGTTAAAATTATTATTATTCTTATCATTCTTATTAGAATTATTATATCTATTTTTAATACAATTACTACATTCACAATCACAATCAAATTCTACTCTTAATAAATCATCACCTACTAAACTATTTTCTAAATTGTAAATACTTTTAAATTCTTTATAATTTCTTTGGTCTAAATTAAAATCCCATTCTATTCTTTTGATAAAATCTACAAAAACTGTTTTAAAAACATTACTTTTCATTTTACGTATTGTACTATTTTCATTTAAATTAAAAAAATTTTTAGAATCATGTTTGAATATATAATAAATCAATTCATAAATTATCATTTCACTACTAATTGGTAATTTTATTTCTTTAAATAAATTTTTATAATAAATTAATAACGTATTATTAATTATTTCTTTATAATCATATTTTAACAATAAATCAATCAATTCATGCTTTTCACTTTTTATATCTTTTAGTAAATTATAAATAATTGTATTATTTGTTATCAAATTTTCTATTTTTTTAATATTTTTTTATTTTTTAGATAAAAATTACATTTCTCTGTTGATGATTTTAAAATTGATTCTAATTTGTTTAAATTTATTTTTATAGAATATTCATTAATAAAGACTTTTTTATACATATTATAACTACTATACAAGTTGTTGTCTTCTTTATTAAATAAAATATTATCTTGTTTATTAAATGAATTATCATCTTCTTTATTAAATGAACTATTATCTTCTTTATTGAATAAAATATTATCTTGTTTATTGAATAAATTATTATCTTCTTTATTGAATAAAATATTATCTTGTTTATTGAATAAATTATTATCTTGTTTATTGAATAAATTATTATCTTGTTTATTGAATAAAATATTATCTTTTTATTAAATGAATTATTATCTTTGTTATTGAATAAAATATTGTCGTCTTTTTTATTAAATGAATTATTATCTTCTTTATTGGAACTGAATAAATCGTTTTTTTGGCTTATTTTGAGGTATTGATTATTATTTTGTAAATTTGCTTTTTTTATTATTTCTATTAGTTTATTTAGTTTATATTTTGAATAAATGTTGTTCTCTTCTGTATTTTTATATTTATTGGGCTGAAAAGCATTGATTATATTATTTACTTTACTAAGGTCAAAGTCAAACATGTTGCTATTTGTTAAATTGTATCTGTTATTGATTAGATTCGCTCTCAGTTGATCTTCCTGTTGTTCATCTTTGTTTATGCTAATATTTTTTTTATTTAAGTTTTTATTTTGGTAATTTTCGTTTCCATTAATGGTATTTTTTATTTCTGAATTCTGATTTTCATAAATTTCACTTTTTATAATAGGAATATTTCCTAAACAGAAGCCGTCCACAGAAAACACATAATTATTATCTATCAACTCTGTATTATTGTTTAATATAGCTTCTACTTCTTCTATAAAATTAATTATCACATTAGGCTTAATTTTATCTAAAATGCTACAAATTAAGAAAAAGAACTCCTTTTTGGTGTAGTTCCCTGTCTTTCTATAGTATTTTATAATACTTAATAGACAAGTCTTAATATCTAAATCTATCTTATCACTAATATTTATATTCTTGAGTTTATCATCGACCAAATTCAATCTCTTCTTATTAGGAAGATTTTCAAAATCAGTTGTTTTTCTACTTTTACTAGACATGGAAATATTAATATCCGATATCTCTTTATTGTTAATTTTAGAGTTTTCTATTTTATTATTAAGAATAAATTCATTGTTTGCTTCTATTTCATTATATATTATAAAATTTAAGAGTAATTCTTCAAATTCATTATAAAAATCACAAGAAAATGTTTCTAAAACTCTCCTCAGGTTGTATTTACCATCTTTTTTTATAAACAACCATTCTATTATAGAACCATTTGTATCCTCTTCAGTTATATTTAAGTTATAATAATGATCAAAATGTGAAATACTATTCATAATCACACTAATTATATTATACTTCTTATTTATTAATTTAAATAAACCTTCAAATAGACACTTTCTACTAACTTTTACTATATCTAATTCCTCGTAACAGAGCTCATTCAATACACTCAATTTATCTTCAAATGCTTTGCTTATCTCTAAGTAGAGTTTCAGTGCGTTATTGTTTTTTTCATTGCTCTCATTATCGTTTGTAAACTTGACTGAGAATTTTTCTCTTATTATTCTCTTTATTATATTTTCTAGTATAGATTCATCTTCATGTTTAAGTGAATGAAGAAGTGTCATTAATATGAATGCATTTCCTCTCTCTAGTAAAAACTGTTGTAAGTGGAAGTGTAGATGAGTAACTGGAATCATTTGTTTGTGAAGGGTTATACCTTATATAGTTTTATTCATTGAGATTTAATTAGACAACAAATATAGCTTTATTCATTGGAATTTATTAAGACGATAAAGTTAGCCTTATTTACTGAAACTCAATTAGATAATAAATAGATTAAAAAACAATCTGACTTTTTAAAGTCATTTATTTATTTTATCTTGAAAGATATTAAATAATTCAAAAGGATGATTTGTTATTTAAAAAATATGAATTTGAAATTAAATAAGTTATAGAAATGTATACAAACTAACTAAACTATTATATATTAATAAAAATTTATATAGGAACTAATAGATTGAACTAAATTAGCATTGTTTTATAGAATTTAAAAGATAAAACTAAATAATGTAAACTAAAATTTTCTAGAAGAACCCCTAAAAAATGTCAAATGAAAATTTAACAGAAGAACAAAAACAAGAACTAATTCAAAAAGTATTAAATCCTCAACATTTTGGGATAAAAGCTACTCTAAAAAATATTCTCAGAGATATAAAACATCTTGAGGAGATAGAAAACACAAAAAATAGCAAAGATGATACTAATATAGAACATAATAAACTTTTAGAATCACTCAAGTCTTCTATCAGAACACTTAATAATTATTTAATAGATTCGAATACCAGTCTAAATAAGTCTAATCTACCATACTATAAAGTAATAGTAGAACTATTAAAGCATAAATTAATATATAAAGAAGTATGTATATTACTAGGTGACATCTGCCAGAATGAACTTAAACTACAAAATTTATTTTATACTTTAAATATATTTGAATACTTACTATTTGATTTCGAATATAAATATACTATTTATTTGGTCTTTAGTTTATGTGTTGGTAATAAGGATAATACAGATATGTTTTTTAATAAATATTATGTTGAAGAGAGAGATAATAATGAGGATGTGAATCGGCTCAGAACTCAATTTACAGAATAAATCACTTAATTTATATAATTTTTATTTTTAAAAAATTGTTGTTTTAACCCTCCAAATGATAACAGATCTAACTAATTTACTAGTTATATCTAATAAAGATGAAGATGAGATAATATCAAGCATTAAAGAATTAATAAAAGAACAACCTATTACATTTAGCAACGGTGAAAATTATTATGATTTGACAACAAATTATCTAAAAAAAGCTATTAAAATACAAACAATAAAAGAATACAATTGTAAAACCAATAATGATAATGTAATTACTCGAGTTAAACTTATACTACCTAAACAAAAAATAAAGAAAAAAACAAGATGGTCGGAATTTGCATTAAAAAATAAAATTAGAAAGAAAAGTAAATACGTAAGGAAAGGTGAAGATGTAATACATAGGTTTATGGTTAGCAAGAGAGGGAAAAACAGTAAAAAAACATAAGCTATTAAATTATATAAAACATTTAATATATGCTACTGTGTTGGTTTCTATATTCAAAAATAAATTCTCATCATTACTAAATTTTGTTCATTTATTTACTTTGAAACTTATTTATTGATTGAGTTTTAAACCATTCTTATTATTTTATTCTAAAACAATTGGTATTAGATGTATATCCAACTAATAGAACTATTCATAAAATCATCTTCTTTTAATAATGAATTTAGCGAAGTTGAAAGTAGTGAAGTAGAGCTAAGCAGTGAACTATCAGAGAATTTATTAAAGGTGAATAAAAGTATATCAAAATGCAAACCAAAGTCAATTGGTATAATCGATATAGGAACGACCGGAACTAGATTGAATATTTATAATTTTATATCAACTGAGAACTGTAAATATAAACTATCAAATCTTAACAAATTTGAGAAGTTAAAGGGAATCACTGAATATCCCCCATCTAAAGTAAAAAACTACTTTGAATACTTTACAAAAGCTATAACTAAAAATAAATTGGATAAACTTGTATTTTTGGCGACTGCTGGACTAAGAATGCAGAGTAAAAAAGAGCGTAATAGTTATTTAGTAGGTATTAAAGATTACATAGATCAAATTAACAGTATAGATGAGGTAGAAGTGAGAGTTCTAACAGGACAAGAGGAAGCAAAGTATGCTTGGAAGGCTATATCATATTTAAAAAAGTTAAACAGTCAAAATAAAATACAGTTTGGAATGATTGAAATGGGAGGTGGTTCATTTCAAGTAGCTTTACCAGAAGATAATAAACTTTTGGTAAGGTCTTACAATGGATATGGTGTAGTTAAAGGCATAGCACATTCTGAAATGTTTAGTAAAGACAAATTTATTGAAGATGTTGATTTCCGTTTAAAAAACAAGTTGAAAAGGCTTAAATTTCAAAAAAGAGATAAAAAACTAAGTAAAAAAACCGTGGAAATATCAAAAGGAAGTGATATTAAATTTTATTTACTCTCTTTTTTCTATAATATTTTTGGTGATAGAAAAACAACTGTAGATCAGCTTTACTTAGAAAATAGAAATTGCGATTACTCAAATATAGATTGTAGGAAAATTTTATACGTTTTAGAAGTTTTAAAGTTAAATAAAATAAAAAATGTAAGAATATTAAAAAAAATTCAAGGATTTGACGTTAATTGGACCTTAGGATATGCAATAAGTCTTCTTAGATGAATTAAATCATTTTATTATTAAAGTTTAAAATAGAAAGTTTTTATTGCTAAAGAAAGAGTTTTCCCTTTTTAAATTGGTCTTTTACTTTAAAAAAGTTAATAATAAATCTTTTCGTCGTTTTAACTTCAAATGTTTGGTGTTAGATTAATGTAACTATCAATTGATAAATTAAAAAAAAGCCTTTTTAGTCACTTAGTTTGGCTTTTAACATATACATTAACTAATTTTTAGTACCTAACCTAAATAGCATATTTTACTTTTGGTATTCAAAAAATTTTTATAATAGAAATTTAGTATATGTATTTGAAATAGAAGTAGAATAAATTAAAACTTTATATTATTGTAAGTTCTTTAGTTTATTTACTTTGCTATGTTTACAAAGAGTGTATTTGCAGAATAAATTCGGCTTATAACATCATATAGTAAAGTTATACTCGCTTAATGAAATATCCTATTCACATACAGTCTGTAAAAAAAAGGTAAACAAAAAAAATTTAATAAAAAACTTATGAAAACAACAATTTTATATTTACATAATATTTTAAAAGAATGAGCAATAATCATGATACCAACAAGTATGGTTTTGAAAAATTGTATGATCAGCTTAAATACTTTTTATCTCAACAAAACTTTTTCGACTGTAGAAAAAAAGTGAGCAAGAAAA
>CAJFCJ010000256.1:0-12170 GCA_904063045.1 Dimorphilus gyrociliatus
TTTTGAAGGAATTATCATTTAGGAATTGCGGTTTATGCTATTTGGCATCTTATTCTTTGGATATCGAATGTCCTAAATTACAAACTCTCGATTTATCCAAGAAAATTTTTAGACAATCAAGCTTAAAGAATTTAATTGCAGCTGAGGAAGTAATGGAAAATCTCTCCTCTTTGGATTTATCAATGAATTTAAATTCAAGTGAGAATTCAAATTCAAAAGAAAGAATGGAGAATGAGGGAGTAGAGACTTTCAATTGAAATGTTTAAAATGCAAATTGAAAGCACTGAATGTTGAAAAGATATTACTCGAATTAACAAACTTAACAAACCTGGATTTATCCAATTGTGAACGTGTGTTTCCTGATAACTTTGCAGAGAATATTTCAACTGGAATAAAAAAATTAGCCCTTGAAAACTGCAACTTAAAAAGAGATTTTCTCAAAGACTTAACAAATAATATAACACATTTTTCCTCTTTATTAAAATTGGTGTTATACCATGACAAATTTGATTCAAGTTCAATGGAAGAATTCCTGACTGAGTTGTCAATGGAAGAAGGATTGAAATTCAGAGAACTCTACATTCACAATTGTAATTTGAATTTTAAATACATACTAAAATTCTGCAAAATTATCTCAAAAATACATCAACTGCAACTGCTCAATTCGTCCTATAATTCAAAAATTTTATATGGTAGAGTTTTGGAGAAAATTTTCAACTCTGAAAAATTTAATTTATCTTTTATAGGAATTATTATGAGCAGTTTTCATAGATTTATAGTAGCTACTACTTTAAGCATTCAAAATGGTGATAATTGTTCCATTGATGTTATATTAAAGCTCCTGAAGACTGCGGGGACACCACTAAAAGCAATAAGCATTCATTTGTGCTGATGATAATATTCTAACCCTTTGAAACAGACAAAGTTTTGACATATTGGTTAGAAAATTTAAAATTTCAGTAAAAATTCATGGTGGAGCCAGTTTAGGTTCTCCTCTAATCAGTGCTTGGTGTAAATGATTATTGGCTGAATTTGGTTGGGACAGTTATAATGAAACAAATGCATTTTTCTTTATTAAGTTAAGGCAAATTACCAGTTTTCATTAAATCGATAATCCCCTTTCATTAAATACAAGTATGACGACATTTTGTTTTCTTTACCAGTTGAAGTTTTTTCATTTTTTTAAGCCTTACACACCTGATTTTCGTATGGTATCGATAAAATTGTTGACTGATCATTGTGTATGATGAATTCAATAATATTTATCTATTGATTATCGATGGATTATTTGGATAATCTCTATATTTGCTCTGAATAACAACAAATATAAACATGAAAAAATTGTGTTATTAACATAATCATAAGGAAATGAATAATAGAGGAAAATTCAATACTAAAAGAAGAGTCAAAACTGTAATAGAAACATTAAAAACGTCAAAAGCTTTAGAAATTGTAGATTTATCAGAAAATCAAAACTTTCATGAAAGATTCTCAGATATTTGTATATTATTACAAAAATTTTGCAATACTCTAAAAGATATTAGATTCAATTATTGCGATTTGAATGAAAATCAATGTTACTCAATTGGAAAAATGTTAATGTCCTGTTCAAAAATTGAAATATTTGAATTAAAAGGAAATAGAAACATTGGTAATGGTATAAATATAATTTGTGATCAACTTCCAAGATCTGCAAATAATTTACATTCAGTTAGTTTTGATGATTGTTATTTAAATGATGAAACTTCTAAAAAAATTAGATATTTTTTAAGGAAATGTTCAAAAATTGAATATTTTAATCTTGAAAATAATCCAAATATTTTATATGAATTTGAAAGAATATGCAAAGAACTTGAAAATTCTTGTCATAATTTAACTAGAATTGGTTTTAGCGATTGTAATTTGGATGAGAGAAAATGTAACAGTAATACAAGTTTGTTAACGAAATGTTCAAATATTAAAGAATTCTATATGGCCAACAATCCAAATGTTCATAGTCTTCATTTGAAAATGATTTGTGATTTATTACAATACTCATCAAATACTTTGGAACTAGTAAGTTTTCGAGATTGTCACTTAGATGAAAATGCCTGCCAAGATATTGGGAATCTTCTAAGTAAGTGTCCAAACATTAAAGAAGTGTATTTAGGATGGAATGAAATAGGAAGTGGATGGAAGTGTATTCTTGAATCATTGAAACGTTCTGTACAATCTTTAGATTGCCTTCAATTAAGTAATTGCAAATTGGATTATGATGATTGGCAGTATATTAAAGGTCACTTTAGGACAGATGTCCACCTATAAAACAAGTCATAAAATACTAATAAGAGAATTCTGACTTGATAGTATTGACTCTAATGTATTTTGAATATGTTTAAATGACATTTCATATTTATTGATAAAATTTCAAAACATAAAATATTCACCAAATATGTTTGTCAGTATTTTGCAAAAAACATGCAAATAAATACTTTAACCGTTTTCAAACAAACAATCTTGTGCTGTAAAAGTTCTTGATAGGCCTTATAGAAAAATTGATTATTCACACTACTTTAATATATTGTTATTAGTTTAGAACAATTCTTTAATAGACTTTTCAAGTTTATAATTTGTTCTTCATTCAAATCGCTATATGAAAGCTCAAAAGTTCTTAATATATTTGAAGATCTTTGAAGTCCTTCACAAATATCCAAAAATCCCTTTCCCATCTCATGATTGAGTCTTACATCTATTCTTTCTATTTTAGTGCAATTTTGAAGTAAATTTCCTAATTTTCTACTTTGTTCTTCATTCAAATTACAATAAGAAAAATCAAGACTGTTTAAAAAATTTGATGACTGTTGAAGTCCTTCACAAATATCAAAAAATCCATTTCCCATCCTGATGTTATAATCTAAATTTATCGTTTCTATTTGAGACCAATTTTTGAGCATATTTCCCAACTTTCTACTTTGTTCTTCACTCAAATTACAACTAGACAAATCAATATTCTTTAATATATTCGATGATCTTTGAAGTCCTTCACAAATATCATAAAATCCACTTCCCATCTCATAATTGACTCCTAAATTTATTGTTTTTATTGTAGAATATTTTTTGAGTAAATTTCCCAATTTTTCACTATTCTGTTTATTTAATCTACATCCGGTAAAATCAAACATCCTTAATATGCTTGACGATTGTTGAAGCCCTGCGCAAACAGCAACAAATCCACTTCCCATTTCATCATTATGTCTTAAATTAATTGTTTCAATTTTACAGCAATTTTTCAGCAAATTTCCTAATTTTTTACTTTGATCCTCATTCAATCTGCATCCACTAAAGTCAAGACTCTGTAATGTTTTTGATGATTGTTGAAGTCCTTCACAAATATCAAAAAATCCATTTCCTATTTGATAATTAAAGCTAAATTTCATGATTTCTATTTTAGAACAGTTTTTAATCAAACTTCCCAACTTTGTACTTTGTTCTTTATTTAAATTACAACTAGAAAAATTAATATTCTTTAATGTATTTGATGATTTTTCAAGTCCTTCACAAATATTAAAAAATCCACTTGCCATCTCATAATTAAGTCTTAAACATATTTTTTCTATTGTAGAATAATTTTTGAGTAAATTTCCCAATTTTTCACTTTGCTGTTTATTCAATCTACAACCACTAAAGTCAAGATTCATTAATATACTTGATGATTGTTTAAATCCTTCACAAATATCAAAAAATCCATTTCCCATCTCATAATTTAGTCTAAAATGTATTGTTTCAATTTTAGAGCAATTTTTTAATAAAACTCCTAACTTTTTACAATTTTCTTCCTTTAATCGACATCCAGTGAAATTAATATTCTTTAATGTCTTTGAAGATCGTTGAAGTCCTTCACAAATATCAAAAAAGCTATGCTTCATTGTTTAATTGAACACGTGTAACTATGTGCTTCTTTATTTGAATACGATTTATACAAATCTCCAATCTAATTAGTCAATTTTTCATTCAAATTACAATTCTTAAAGACAATATTTTTAAAATTCTACTACCTTCACATTAAAATCTTCAGCTTTGCTATCTAAAAAACAGATAATCAATCTTCCGGCAAAATATTTAGCTGCAATATGTTTTTGTGGTTATAAAATAGCTACAACTGCAATTTTGTGGTTTTAACGGTGGTTTTAAGTTATGGTCATGGTTTTAAGTTTTACTTGTATGAAATGTAATACTTATGATAGTCATAAACAAACAGTTTAATTAGTTTCTTGACAAATTTCAAATTTTTAATAAATAACTCAAATTACTTTTTAATAGTTATTTTATTAAAAAGTTAAAGAAATAAAAATGGAAATTAAATGAGTTGAATGTAAAAAGAAAAGAAATATGTTTGTTTTTAAATTAAGTTTTCTCTTTGGATTTAATATTTGTATTTTCATTGGAAAAATGAAGTCAGAGGTTCATCGTATTATAAATCCGCAATTTTCTATTGATCCAATTAAGCCAGATCCATTTTCCTTTTATGGATTATTGACTATTAAGAAAGGATCAAACAAAAATTCAATCTTTATACCAATTTCTAATCAGAATGATGAATTAATAAAAACTCTTTGTGGAAGAATGACTTATGACACAATTCATCATCTTTTCGAAATTTGTTCAAACAGTTTGGAAAGATGGAAAAATTTTAAACACTTACAGTATATTTCTCGCAATGGAAGCGATTATCGGTAATCTTAGGCAATAGATTAATTAATCTAATTGTTAAATTATATCAATCAATTCTTAGATTTGTAGAACGTGAAAATAAGAATGAGATAAAAAAATTTCATTGTATCAAATGCTTTAAAAACACTAGTAAATGTAAGATAAAAAGTTCAGTATAGACAGATTCTATAGCATAAAATTTTCCTTTTTGTAAGATGTGTTCAGCTATGCTCTTGACAATAGCTTTACATTTTTTATACCAATGTTTAGGATAAAAGGGAAATCTTTTATCATTGATTCAAAAATAATGGACAATCCAAGAAACATTTGCCCCTCTACTCAATTCTTTATTGGTCTAGGGAAAAAGAAGCTAAAAGATTTTGATTATTTTCGCAATAATACAATTTCCTCAGATGGAACATCTATAAAATGTTCTTATTATGATCTTAGAGGTTTAAAAATGAGTTTTTTTCATTGTTTTTTTATTTCATTAAAAAACATAATGTAGATTTTCAATTAAAATTTATGAAAACTTCTAAATCTCATTTAAAAAGCATATCAAAATTATCAAAATATCAATCAGAAGACTACGATGCTTTTTTGATTGAATCAAAAACATTTGGCTATTTGCCAGCTATTTTTCCAATTGATTCAAATATTGTCTTTCATCCTAATATTATAAAGGACTTTAAAAGGGATGGAAAAATATTTATAGATAAAGAAAAAATTTTGATTTTCTATGATGATTGGAGTTACGTAAGATTTTAATGGAATTGATTATGAAATATCGTGAAAAATCCTTTTTGTTTTTATTTTCATACAGCCAGAAAACGATTCAAATATTCAGAGTAGTTTCTTCAAACATTCAAATTATCAGCCAATGTTAACAAACTGCAAATGGGATCATAGATTATTCGAAAATTGTAAATTACTATTAACAAAAATACGATCTTATAAATCTTATTCATTTCCATATTATTTTGAAAATAGATTTTTTAAAAGTATTTCTTTTTTCTATCATATAAAATGGAAATATTTTTTTGTCATAATTCATCTAAATAGGAAATATAGACGGGTTCCCTGTTCACAGTTGGACAATGGCAAAAAAATAAATTTTAAAATAATTATTTCTTGTTTTTAGGTGAAAAACTTACATTTGCAATTATGCCTAATATTCATGATCCTCCAGCATTAATAAAGGGATTACCTTTACTTAAAACTAATGGGAAATATTTAACAATTTCCCTAAAATCATTAAATGATTGGTTTGTTCGTCTTATATGTAAAAATTACAATTTAAATTATGGTACAATTACATTTAAATTGGTACCAGTTCCAAAACTTGATGAAAGAAATATGAATTGTTTTAGCTATACAAGTTTTAATGATTGTTTTGACAATCATTTTAACATTATTAGAAAGTTAAATGCTACAAATTTGCAGTATAAACATGTTCGTCATGAAAATGGATTAAATCATGAAAAATCTTACTATCCAATGGTAAAATGCTATAATATTACAGAATATGGAGACAAAATAAATGTATTTCGAGATTCTCCATTTTTGAAGATACCATTCGATATTTCAAAAAAACTTTTCCACTGTCCACTCAAAGATGCTTTTAACATAGATGACACCTGTTTTATAGTTAAATCTAAGCCATTTATAACTAGCAATTACCAGGATATTGAAGATAAATGCAGAGAAAATAATATGAATGTTGTTGATTTATCGTTTACTCAACTAAACAATATGATTATCCCACTATTAACAAAAGTTTTTCCAGATGTTTATGAGATTTTTAGTAGTTTGTATACAATTTTTTCTTTATTCATAAATTGAAAAAAAAATGCATTGAATACCACTAAAAAAGAACCTGGAAATATCACAGGAAGACATGGATACGAGAGAACATCTTCAATAAATTATCCATATCCCTTTAGTTTTGTATGGCCATTACACTTCTACAACACAGAAAATGTATGCGAAGCCTTTGAAAGTCAGACATACGAAGATATTAGTATTAATGATCAAGACTGTATTGTATTACGTATAATGAAGGATAGAACAAAGCTGTTTTGGCGAAGTTGCAGATCTAAAATTAGTGATAATGCTGTATGCCAAACAAATTTGGGTAAATATAAATTAGAATCCAAAAAAAAGGAGAGTTTAATGCCAATTAATATACATTAAAATAATGATATAATTTCGTAGAAATTGGTACGAAAAGGACATATGTTACATATTTTAAAGAAATGTCAAATCAGACTAATCTTTTTTTTTGTAAAAATGACCATGCAATAAATATTATTTTTAAATGTGATGGTTTTAATGATTGCGATCATGGTGAAGATGAATTGAATTGTAAAGATCAAAATTTTTTTTATTGCAACAATGTTGATAAAATTTCATTTCGTTTGGTTTGTAATTTTAAAAAGGATTGTAAAAATGGTTTAGATGAAATCGCTTGTGGTAGAATACAATTAAAATTATTTGTTTACCTAAAATGGGTTGTGTAACTTTTAATCACGTGATTTAAACTTAATCAAAATGGCGCATTTTAGGTCAACAATTTTATTTCATAATCCATTTCTTTAACATTTATTAACTTTTACAAAAGCTATTAAAAAGTGTCCTAATAATCTCGAGTAATTATTTTACATTATTAGTAATTCTTTTATAATAACTGTAAGTTTTATTTGTAAATAGGACATGCACAAATGGACAATGTGTAAATATTACAAGGTTAAATATTAGCAAAAAAAAATATTGTATTGATGGATCAGATGGTAAACATTTTGAAGAAGTATTTCGTTAGTTAAATTTTACATGAAATATTTCCTTGAAATATCATATTATTTCTCTTTTAAAAAAAGGTGATAGAATAATTTGTGATAGTTTCAAATCTATATCATACCAAGACTGGTGTGATTTAACTTACGATTGTCGAGATGGAAACGATGAAACTGCCGGTTGTCGTAAAAAAGCGAAATTTTTTGAATCTTCATTGTTTTCTCTTGAACAAGGTTCCTATATAAAAAGTAAATATGTTTGAATATTAAAATTTTAGAACAAAGATTATTTAAAAACCTTCTATTTTCGTTTTCTTTAAGATTTTTGTTTTTATGAATATAGAAGAGAGAAGAAACGTGCATGTCATGTTACTAAACTTTTGTCAGATCATTATTCACCAAAATTACAACCTCCATTTAAATTCTTGAGCAATTGTGCTAAACCCAAATGCAACTATGGCGAATATTTATGTAATGATGATTATTATTGCATTTCTGCTATATTGGTATGTGATAATATATTCCATTGTAGAAAAGGTGATGATGAGGAAAATTGTGGTAAGTAATCAAACAATAAATCATTTCTATCCCATAAAGCTCTCTTTTTAGAAAAATGGTCAAATAACTTCATTTTCAGTTGTAAATATAGTAAACAATACATAGAAAGAGAAAAAGTTTGCAATACATACTTGGACTGTAAAGATGGAAGTGATGAAGTAAATTGCGGTATTTACAAAGGCTTTACTTCTGTTGACTGTTTATATGATAATTCTCAATTTCTAATTAATTGTTCAAAAAATGATATTTCAAGTTTGAAAAATGAAAAAAATCTTTTAATTAAAGAATTCTTTGCTCAATCTGTAACTTTATTACAAGACAATTCAAATTATTTAGAACCTTATTTGCAAATACATAAAATAACTTTAATTAATTGTACATTAAAATTTTCATTATCAAAACAATTTCCCAATATATTTGATATTTATATTTCAAATATGAATGTTAACTTTTCTTATCATTTTCCAAATGGAAATTATCTTTTAATGCAACATCTAAAACTTGAATATATAGATATTTCATTAAATTCAAATATCAATATTGATAATTTTACAGAATTAATTACTCTATCACTTAACACTGTACCAGTTTATTTTCTATCTAGGATACAATTTCAAAATTTTTATAGGCTTAAAAATATAACAATAATTAACTGTTTTATTAAAACAATTGAGAAAGATATATTCTTAAATACAAGAAACTTAGTGAATTTAGATCTTACTGACACAACTCTACCAGAGGACAATTTAATGCATCTATCCAAATATATTGAAAAAATAGAAAATGTTAAGAGTAATTACTTTTCTTTATGCTGTTTTATATGGAGATATCAAGAAAATGTTAAAAATTGTACACCAAATTATTCCGAGTTCATGTCCTGTTCAGATTTATTAGTTTCAAACATTTTAAGAGCATTTATATGGATTATTTCAACAATTGGTCTACTTTTGAATAGTTTTACAGTTATTTTTAGATTAACTTCATTTAGAAGACCATCCCATTCTTTTCATATGACTTTAGCAGCAGCTGACTCTGCAACATGTACATGTTTATTAATAATTGCAATTAAGGATCTACAATTTAGAGGTAATTATATTCTATACGATTTTATCTGGAGATCAAGTGATTTGTGTAGTTTTGTGGGTTGTTTGGCAAATTTCTCTGTACTTTTATCACTATTTAGCCTATTGATAATAACTGTTGAAAGATATTACATAGTCATTTATCCAATGAAATTAATCTTTAGAAAAAAAGCTGTTACTGTCACACTGGGAGCAATTATTATCTTTTCAATTTTCTTTTCAATTTTTCCACTTTTCTATTTTAAAGTTTGCAATTTTTTGTAATTTTTTCTTATAAATATCCATAAAAACCTAATTTTTAATAGAATTATTATAAAAACTTACCAATTTGTGTAAATATTCAAGTAGGAAGTACAAAGACAATTGGATGGCAATGGTCATTTTTTCAATTTTGTATATTAATCTTAGTTATAACAATATCAATAACAATAATTTATACTTTATTGTTGATAAACTTGTTTAAAAATTCAAAAACTGTACATAATAATCGCACTCATAAATCAAGACAAAAAGTTACAACTACAGCTTTTGTTATTGTAATTACAAATATTGTTTGTTGGTTTCCAATTTCCTTATCAGGTTCATGCCATTTTTTGTCACTCTAGTTAGTGTGGTTATCTGTCCTTAAGTAACCAATTTTTGTTTCTCTTAGGCTTGATCTTGAATATATTCAATATAGATATAAATCAAGATACCTATATAATTATTATTACCATATTTCTACCATTAAATTCAGCTCTAAATCCAGCTATTTATACGATGTCTGAAGTTTTGTTATACCATGAAAAGCAGAAAAAGAGAAAAAACGAAATTCAGTCAGTAATATTTTAAATTAAAAAAAAGATTCTTCTAATTCCAATTCTTTCGTTCATTATAGAAAAAAACAATTACAGGATTTTGTCATTAAATTACAAGGAAAAGGTTAGATTTTTCCCATTTTTTCAACAAAATTCTTAGATTTATGATTCTTATATCATTTCCCTTTAGTGATTGAATTCTCAGATGATTTTATAGAATATTATATTTTACCAACATGTCTTATAAAGAATTATAATTCATTTATCATTAACAAAGATATAAAATCAATAAATATTATCTATAACTTAGCCAGATGCTTCCTTACAGCAATAATGTATGCAAACAAGCATTCATTGTGTCTTGCAAAAAATTTTACTCATCAAAATATCTTCTTTAAAGTAAAATTGAATTTTTTTCTTGAATGGTTTTGTACCAGTTGACATAAAAAAAGATTTTTATACTTTATCAAACTGGAATAAAATCTTCAACTTTTTTATTTAGATATTTTTTTTATTTTAAAAAATTGATTTTCTTTTTAGAAAAACAAATTTTACATTCATGTTAAATATCTTGTTGTGTTCTCAAAGGATGAAATTAACCTTGATGTACAAGTGATTGGAGAAATTATTAGGAAGAGTTTGCAAATAGAGGCGCATTTAAGAGTATTAAATTAAAGAATGTTTTGGCTCTTTTCTCTCTTTTATTTGCTTTGCAAAAAACAATAAAATACAAAAATACAAAATTAAATTAATAATTTTATCTAAACATTTAAACATCTGAGCAAAAACTTGAAAAAGTTGCAAGTTTTATTGGATAGAATTTTCTGGAAAATAGCAGCAGATGTAATCTTTGTTTTTTAAATTTTAAGTACTAACACTGTCTTTTTTATTTTTTTTATGTAAAAGAATAACTAAAATGACAATGAATAGGGGCGAAACCGTACTTGTGTTAAACCGTACCCAGGCTAAATCGTGCCCATTAGGGGGTTAAACTGTAGCAATTCTATTCTTAGTTTTTTGAAAATATCTGATATAAACAACTGACAAACACATTGATATAAGCAAAATTAAAAAATTAGTAATTTCCATAAAGTTTTACTACTATTTCTTAACAAAGACAAATGTGGAATTAAAATTATTACTCACGCAAGAGTGAACTTTTTCAATAGTTCAAAGTTCATTAAATCATACTATGATTGAAAGAGCTCACCAGGTGGATATGATTTTAAAAGATATTCCCTAATTGACTATTGATACTACTCACAGCAAATTGAAAACAATGGCAGCATTGTATTTTATTATGGAATTAACGTTGCATCTGTACTCTTTAGTGTTCTCATTAATGGACTATAATCTATAAATCTAAATATCAATTTAATTGTCATTTACACAGAGATCTATAGTTTAGATAAAACAGTTATTTTGTAATCTTTGAACAGTGATGGACATGTGAACAAAATGTCGTTATGGTATTTTATCAATTCATATATCTATAATTAGCTTTCAAGCATTTTATATAAATACAGATATTTTGAGGTAGTCTAAAATCAAATTTGAAAAATGAAGATTTTTGTGTTTTCTCTACTTGTGCTATTTGTAGCCTACCAAGTTCATGCAAATACAGCTTTTGCTGATTTGAATGAAAAAGAAAATGGTTTGGCTGAAGATGAAAATTTATTGCAAGACGTAGATGAAAGAGCTATTGATGAACATATTGAAGAAGCTCTAATGAAAGTATATATTGAAATATCATTATTTTGTTTTATATCTTTGCTATAATGCTAATCTCTTAATGTTTGTTTGCTTTCAGAGAGGACGTCTCATCGGAAATTACTATTTCAAGTGTGGAGCATGCGTACTAAACCCAAGAGGCAAAGGATGTCAAAGAATCATTAGATTGTGTATATTGAAATTTGGAATCAAGATTGCGAAATCGTAATGAAATAAAGAAGAATTCAACAGATTTGGAATTTAAAATAATCGTTTCAATTCTAAAAATGAAATATTATTTTGAATAAATATTTTAATCTCTTCGAATCATCAATCATTTTGTTCTCTTTGTTGTACTTCTAGTTTTATGTTATTCTAAAGTTATGGTAGGAATAATTCCTAAATCCCAAAATAATTCTTTATCCTCCACATTATTGTTGAAAACTGAACTGACAAGCTTGGGAAATGCATTCCCTTTTATACATTTGCAAAATGTTAGATTCAATTGATCAAAGGCATTAAAGATGAAATGTGACGGTTTT
>CAJFCJ010000257.1:0-12144 GCA_904063045.1 Dimorphilus gyrociliatus
CAGATCGATGTAGTTGACCTTCATTCTATCAAATACTTTAGGTGTTTGTTCTAACCTTTTGCAGGTGTCACATTTGGTAGAGTTACATTTATTAATTGTGTAAGTTTCCTTGTTGTAATTAACTTTTTTAGTCTTCCATTTTCTGATAACATTCCTTTCCATTGTTTTAGTGTATCCACCTTCTTTGTTGATTTTGATTAAGTCTTTAAATTGTTGTATGGCCACAGCTTCTAGGCTACAATTTCTGTCATACCTGATAAGTTGGCTCAGAAGTGTGCCTGTGAAGGTGTGTTTTGGGTGGTTGCTGTTGGTTGGGATTAGTTTCCTTGAATCTGTTTCCTTAAAAAAAGTGTGCCATTGTATAGTGTCACCATGTAGCATAATTTTAAGATCCAGAAATTCAACTTCTTTGGGGTTGGAAGACCATTGTAGTTTAATATTGTTGTTTTTTGTGTTTAATTCTTCTTTAAGGTTGGTGAGGTCAGTATTGACCTCTGAAATTATAATTATGTCATCAATGTACCTGCCAAAATAGATGAGGTCATTTTTATATTTATTTATGATTGGTTGTTCCCATGTGTTGAGTACAATATTGGCATACGAGGGGCTAAAAGGTGCACCCATAGCTGTTCCCTTTATTTGTAGGAATCTTGTGTTACCAAAGGTAAAGTCATTATTGTTCAGGCATATCCATAAGAGGTCTAATATTATTGCATCAGGTCTGTTAGTTTCTTTGTGTTCCTGCATGAACTTTCTAACAGCTTGTATCCCCCATATTGGGTCTATGCTAGGGTATAGTGCTTTCCACATCTGCTGTTAGAATAATTCTGTTATTCCAATTCTTGATGACCTTTATTTTCTCAATGAGGTGTTCTGTATTTTTTATGTATGTTGAGGTCAGTTTTTGCCAGATGTTGGAGGTGGAAGTCAATGAATTTACTAATCATATAGAGGTCAGAGCCACAGTAGCTCACTACAGGCCGACCTTTTGGGATAACATTAGGTATTTCTCCAGGACTCAGTAGGTTTGTGAATTTTGGGTAAAAGATAGAATTTTCTATTGCCATCATTGTTTTCTGGTTTTAGTAGTGTCATTGTGGAGTTATTTGATATGACCTCCCTCTTTTAGTTTAGTTAAGAGAGTATTAATATATTCCCATTGTTCTTTGCTGGGTCTGTTTTGTACAATCTTATATGTGTTTGTATCTGTCAGTTGTACCATTGCCTCATAAACATAATCCTCCTTGGACATTATAACCATTCTATTGCCTTTGTCCGCTGGTTTAATAATTATTTCTGGTGTTTTTTGTATGAAGTCTTTGATAACTGTCACACCTTTGTTATCATGTAGAGGTCTGGTTTTTGTTTTGATGATCCTATGTATTGTATGGATTGTATCATGTGCCATATATTTGATTTCAGGAATATCAGATACAAAGAAATTTTCCAAGTCTTCAATGAGTTTAGTCAGGTCCTTTTTTGGTTTATCTGTTATTTTCAGTTTTCTGTTAAGACCTGAGTTTCTAAACAAAGGTGCACCTCCTTTTTTAAAAATTGACATCCATTTTACTGAATAGTCTAGTGTACCTTGTATCATTAGTAAAATCCATTGTTTGTGTGTGAAATTCCATGCAAAACCAAAGCCTTTATTTAAATGCAATTCAACAGTTTTATTAATTTCTAAATTCTTACATAAGTTTAAAATCATTGTGTTATGCTTATTATTCTTTTGAACATTTTGAGAGGTTAGTTTTTTGGAATAGGTGTCATAGCCTCCTTCATAAGATCTATAAGAGCATCAATTTTCTTGGCCATTACTGTAAGTTCTGTTTTTCTTTGTTGGTTGTGGTCAACCTTTTTCTGTCTATCCTTTTTATGTTTGACCTTTTCCATTGTAGGAAGGTCAGTTTTGTTGGCATCCTGTATTCTTCTTATGAATTTCAATCTCAAATCATCAGTAAATTTAAGTTTTAATTTCTTGGTGATATCTTCAGCTTCCTCCTTCATAGCCATCCAATTTGTTTTGAGACCATATTTTTGGTAAGTTCTTGTGTTAGCAACCTCCATTGCTTTGTTGAGGTCCGCTTGTTCAAACTTTCCCATTTGTTCCTGTATTTTTGATTTGACCTCTGCTAACCTGTCAGAAGTTTCATTAATGACTTCTTTGTTAATTTCTTGGGCCCATTTATTTGTAATTTCTTGTAATCTAAGTTGTCTATCACCTGTTATGGGTCCACCAGTAATATGTATGTTGTCAATAATATCCATTGCTCTAGTAATCCATGGGTTATTAGCTTGTAAATTATTTAAATGGTGTGTTAGGTTAAAAGTACTGGTAATGGTTTTTGTTAAACCTTTCTCAATATCAGAAAGTTGACCTTTAAACCTTGGATTGGGTTGTTCTGTCTCTGAAGTCTCATTTATAGCTTTGGATCTATTCTGGTGTGTGTATTTTCTTTTATTATAAAGATTCCCATTGTCTTGATTATTATATCTCCTTTTTCTTAATTGGTATCCACTATTCATCTTACTGATCTTGAATGTCTGTCCTGGGCAGGTTAGGGTTTAGGTTTGGTTAGGATTGGGGCCACTCACAAAACACTCCTGGATCAGATTTTGATGATTGTATTTTGTAGGAACTGTTTGACCTGTCTTGTTGGGGGAAGGTGAGTTCCAGTTTTTCCTTTTGTCTAACTTATGATTTTGGTTTTAGTGTCTTTAGTAGGTGGGGTATTCTTTCAAGGGTTAGGAGCAAGTATATAATATGAAATGGACCTGTCCCCTTTGGGTGAGGTGAGTTTACCCCTTTCCTTTTAATAAGAGGTTACTTTTAACCTTTCCTTATCTTTCTTGTTGGGGGAGGGTTAGTTCCAGTCTATCCTTGTCTAACTTATGAGTTTAGTTTAGTATCTTTGGTAGGTGGGGTCTTCTTTCAAGGGTTAGGAGCAAGTCTACAATTGAGAATATGTGAATTTGACCTATCTCCTTTGGGTGAGGTGAGTTTACACCTTTCCTTTTAATAAGAGGTTACTTTTGACCTTTCCTTATTTGTACACTAATTATAGTGTTTGATATCTATGATAGATTAGGAGACTGTCAAGTAGATCCTTTGTTCCTTTATAATAATTAACTGAAGTCACATGTATTATTTTCAATTAAAAGTTTATTTTAATAAAATTACAACGTTTCGACCATCACTGGTCTTCATCAGGTAATATAATGGGAGTTTGTTGAATTGTTATGGCTTTTATATGTTTTACATTACATAGGTGGTGCCCTCTATATTGTAGTGGCGCCATCTTTACAATATATACACACACACCAACAAATAGGACTGTACATGTATTATTATTATATATGTGCTGCCCTCTATGTTTATAGTAAGGTATAGTAATGAGGGTTATACAATAGAACTTTGATTATTTTTTTGGGTAAGTTTTATTATTTTTCATAGACACCTTCATAAAGAACATAGGTTAGTTACTATTGGTTTTTAGTGAATGTTTTTTAGGTGGGCTGACCTCTTCATTCTCAAAAAGGTTAAAGTCAGATGTTCTTTTTGTAGGTTGGAAGGTCTTGGGACTATGCATTTGCATAAATTCCACTTCTTCATCACTGGTATCAGTAGTATCCTCTGAGTTGTTCTGATTTACTAGGGTGATGTTGTTATTTCTCTGTGTTTGAGAGTTGGGTGTGAAGACAAGTGTACCTGCTTCTTTTATATTCCAAGTGAATATGTTGTTGTTTAGTTTTAGTTTTCCCATTTCCTCTCTTTGTTGCTCAATGATTTTCCTCTGATTTTCAATCTCCTTTTGTTGTTGGATAACCTGCATTCTAAGGTCATTTACCATCCTCTCATCAATCATAATAACTTTATTGGTGGTGTTTGTTAAGATGGAGTAGTGAGGGCCACCATCATACAGGTTGGGTAGGTCAACCTCAAGATTTTCTGTAAGGTTAATGTTTAGGTTGTTTACACTCACCTCAACTTTTCTTAAAAGACAATCACCATATTTATTTTCTATTTTTATGTCTTTGTTGTTTTCTGCTTTGGTTCTAGTAGGTCCTTATTTGTCTTCTGCAACATACTATTATGTTTCTAACCTTTCCCTTGAACCAAAGGTTATGTTTAACCTTCTTCTGTTATGAAAGGTGTTTATTTAGTTTCTGTGTTTTGAATGGTTTTTAGATATTTTTGAACATAGGCTTCCATAATCTCATCCACTTCTTTATTGACAAGTAATTTTCTTGAGGTGTTAGCTATTTTATAGGCTGTTATTGTCTTATACATTTCCAGTGTGTGATTTTCCAGGGCATTTGATGTAATGTTTTGTTTAATGTTCCAGGCCCATTCCTGTGTGGTTTGTTGTTGAGGAAGAATAAGAGGTGTTTTTTCTCTACAAGTAAAACCTTCATGTCTGTTAAGGCCTCTGGGGTAAATTGTATCCAGTTTGTTAATTATTGTGCATTCCTCTCTCATTAGCCATGTTGTTATATTATTCTCTTTTATGCTATTGGGTATTTGTCTAGCGATGTAAATCCTAAATTTTTTTATGTTATGTTCATTCATATGCAAATATACAGGTCTGTTGACTTTATTCCTAAATGCCAGGTTATGGGTACCCCATCTGCTTTTGATACTATCTGTAGTCATACCTACATATAACATATTGCAAAGTGAGCATTGTAAGATGTAAATGACTCCTTTTGAGTTACATGAGTATGTCCCTCTCAGATCGATGTAGTTGACCTTCATTCTATCAAATACTTTAGGTGTTTGTTCTAACCTTTTGCAGGTGTCACATTTGGTAGAGTTACATTTATTAATTGTGTAAGTTTCCTTGTTGTAATTAACTTTTTTAGTCTTCCATTTTCTGATAACATTCCTTTCCATTGTTTTAGTGTATCCACCTTCTTTGTTGATTTTGATTAAGTCTTTAAATTGTTGTATGGCCACAGCTTCTAGGCTACAATTTCTGTCATACCTGATAAGTTGGCTCAGAAGTGTGCCTGTGAAGGTGTGTTTTGGGTGGTTGCTGTTGGTTGGGATTAGTTTCCTTGAATCTGTTTCCTTAAAAAAAGTGTGCCATTGTATAGTGTCACCATGTAGCATAATTTTAAGATCCAGAAATTCAACTTCTTTGGGGTTGGAAGACCATTGTAGTTTAATATTGTTGTTTTTTGTGTTTAATTCTTCTTTAAGGTTGGTGAGGTCAGTATTGACCTCTGAAATTATAATTATGTCATCAATGTACCTGCCAAAATAGATGAGGTCATTTTTATATTTATTTATGATTGGTTGTTCCCATGTGTTGAGTACAATATTGGCATACGAGGGGCTAAAAGGTGCACCCATAGCTGTTCCCTTTATTTGTAGGAATCTTGTGTTACCAAAGGTAAAGTCATTATTGTTCAGGCATATCCATAAGAGGTCTAATATTATTGCATCAGGTCTGTTAGTTTCTTTGTGTTCCTGCATGAACTTTCTAACAGCTTGTATCCCCCATATTGGGTCTATGCTAGGGTATAGTGCTTCCACATCTGCTGTTAGAATAATTCTGTTATTCCAATTCTTGATGACCTTTATTTTCTCAATGAGGTGTTCTGTATTTTTTATGTATGTTGAGGTCAGTTTTGCCAGATGTTGGAGGTGGAAGTCAATGAATTTACTAATCATATAGAGGTCAGAGCCACAGTAGCTCACTACAGGCCGACCTTTTGGGATAACATTAGGTATTCTCCAGGACTCAGTAGGTTTGTGAATTTTGGGTAAAAGATAGAATTTTCTATTGCCATCATTGTTTTCTGGTTTTAGTAGTGTCATTGTGGAGTTATTGATATGACCTCCCTCTTTTAGTTTAGTTAAGAGAGTATTAATATATTCCCATTGTTCTTTGCTGGGTCTGTTTTGTACAATCTTATATGTGTTTGTATCTGTCAGTTGTACCATTGCCTCATAAACATAATCCTCCTTGGACATTATAACCATTCTATTGCCTTTGTCCGCTGGTTTAATAATTATTTCTGGTGTTTTTTGTATGAAGTCTTTGATAACTGTCACACCTTTGTTATCATGTAGAGGTCTGGTTTTTGTTTTGATGATCCTATGTATTGTATGGATTGTATCATGTGCCATATATTTGATTTCAGGAATATCAGATACAAAGAAATTTTCCAAGTCTTCAATGAGTTTAGTCAGGTCCTTTTTTGGTTTATCTGTTATTTTCAGTTTTCTGTTAAGACCTGAGTTTCTAAACAAAGGTGCACCTCCTTTTTTAAAAATTGACATCCATTTTACTGAATAGTCTAGTGTACCTTGTATCATTAGTAAAATCCATTGTTTGTGTGTGAAATTCCATGCAAAACCAAAGCCTTTATTTAAATGCAATTCAACAGTTTTATTAATTTCTAAATTCTTACATAAGTTTAAAATCATTGTGTTATGCTTATTATTCTTTTGAACATTTTGAGAGGTTAGTTTTTTGGAATAGGTGTCATAGCCTCCTTCATAAGATCTATAAGAGCATCAATTTTCTTGGCCATTACTGTAAGTTCTGTTTTTCTTTGTTGGTTGTGGTCAACCTTTTTCTGTCTATCCTTTTTATGTTTGACCTTTTCCATTGTAGGAAGGTCAGTTTTGTTGGCATCCTGTATTCTTCTTATGAATTTCAATCTCAAATCATCAGTAAATTTAAGTTTTAATTTCTTGGTGATATCTTCAGCTTCCTCCTTCATAGCCATCCAATTTGTTTTGAGACCATATTTTTGGTAAGTTCTTGTGTTAGCAACCTCCATTGCTTTGTTGAGGTCCGCTTGTTCAAACTTTCCCATTTGTTCCTGTATTTTTGATTTGACCTCTGCTAACCTGTCAGAAGTTTCATTAATGACTTCTTTGTTAATTTCTTGGGCCCATTTATTTGTAATTTCTTGTAATCTAAGTTGTCTATCACCTGTTATGGGTCCACCAGTAATATGTATGTTGTCAATAATATCCATTGCTCTAGTAATCCATGGGTTATTAGCTTGTAAATTATTTAAATGGTGTGTTAGGTTAAAAGTACTGGTAATGGTTTTTGTTAAACCTTTCTCAATATCAGAAAGTTGACCTTTAAACCTTGGATTGGGTTGTTCTGTCTCTGAAGTCTCATTTATAGCTTTGGATCTATTCTGGTGTGTGTATTTTCTTTTATTATAAAGATTCCCATTGTCTTGATTATTATATCTCCTTTTTCTTAATTGGTATCCACTATTCATCTTACTGATCTTGAATGTCTGTCCTGGGCAGGTTAGGGTTTAGGTTTGGTTAGGATTGGGGCCACTCACAAAACACTCCTGGATCAGATTTTGATGATTGTATTTTGTAGGAACTGTTTGACCTGTCTTGTTGGGGGAAGGTGAGTTCCAGTTTTTCCTTTTGTCTAACTTATGATTTTGGTTTTAGTGTCTTTAGTAGGTGGGGTATTCTTTCAAGGGTTAGGAGCAAGTATATAATATGAAATGGACCTGTCCCCTTTGGGTGAGGTGAGTTTACCCCTTTCCTTTTAATAAGAGGTTACTTTTAACCTTTCCTTATCTTTCTTGTTGGGGGAGGGTTAGTTCCAGTCTATCCTTGTCTAACTTATGAGTTTAGTTTAGTATCTTTGGTAGGTGGGGTCTTCTTTCAAGGGTTAGGAGCAAGTCTACAATTGAGAATATGTGAATTTGACCTATCTCCTTTGGGTGAGGTGAGTTTACACCTTTCCTTTTAATAAGAGGTTACTTTTGACCTTTCCTTATTTGTACACTAATTATAGTGTTTGATATCTATGATAGATTAGGAGACTGTCAAGTAGATCCTTTGTTCCTTTATAATAATTAACTGAAGTCACATGTATTATTTTCAATTAAAAGTTTATTTTAATAAAATTACAACGTTTCGACCATCACTGGTCTTCATCAGGTAATATAATGGGAGTTTGTTGAATTGTTATGGCTTTTATATGTTTTACATTACATAGGTGGTGCCCTCTATATTGTAGTGGCGCCATCTTTACAATATATACACACACACCAACAAATAGGACTGTACATGTATTATTATTATATATGTGCTGCCCTCTATGTTTATAGTAAGGTATAGTAATGAGGGTTATACAATAGAACTTTGATTATTTTTTTGGGTAAGTTTTATTATTTTTCATAGACACCTTCATAAAGAACATAGGTTAGTTACTATTGGTTTTTAGTGAATGTTTTTTAGGTGGGCTGACCTCTTCATTCTCAAAAAGGTTAAAGTCAGATGTTCTTTTTGTAGGTTGGAAGGTCTTGGGACTATGCATTTGCATAAATTCCACTTCTTCATCACTGGTATCAGTAGTATCCTCTGAGTTGTTCTGATTTACTAGGGTGATGTTG
Source organism: Dimorphilus gyrociliatus (assembly GCA_904063045.1). Taxonomy (NCBI): domain Eukaryota; kingdom Metazoa; phylum Annelida; class Polychaeta; family Dinophilidae; genus Dimorphilus; species Dimorphilus gyrociliatus. The sequence continues at coordinate 8,395 of CAJFCJ010000257.1, forward strand.
TTATTTCTCTGTGTTTGAGAGTTGGGTGTGAAGACAAGTGTACCTGCTTCTTTTATATTCCAAGTGAATATGTTGTTGTTTAGTTTTAGTTTTCCCATTTCCTCTCTTTGTTGCTCAATGATTTTCCTCTGATTTTCAATCTCCTTTTGTTGTTGGATAACCTGCATTCTAAGGTCATTTACCATCCTCTCATCAATCATAATAACTTTATTGGTGGTGTTTGTTAAGATGGAGTAGTGAGGGCCACCATCATACAGGTTGGGTAGGTCAACCTCAAGATTTTCTGTAAGGTTAATGTTTAGGTTGTTTACACTCACCTCAACTTTTCTTAAAAGACAATCACCATATTTATTTTCTATTTTTATGTCTTTGTTGTTTTCTGCTTTGGTTCTAGTAGGTCCTTATTTGTCTTCTGCAACATACTATTATGTTTCTAACCTTTCCCTTGAACCAAAGGTTATGTTTAACCTTCTTCTGTTATGAAAGGTGTTTATTTAGTTTCTGTGTTTTGAATGGTTTTTAGATATTTTTGAACATAGGCTTCCATAATCTCATCCACTTCTTTATTGACAAGTAATTTTCTTGAGGTGTTAGCTATTTTATAGGCTGTTATTGTCTTATACATTTCCAGTGTGTGATTTTCCAGGGCATTTGATGTAATGTTTTGTTTAATGTTCCAGGCCCATTCCTGTGTGGTTTGTTGTTGAGGAAGAATAAGAGGTGTTTTTTCTCTACAAGTAAAACCTTCATGTCTGTTAAGGCCTCTGGGGTAAATTGTATCCAGTTTGTTAATTATTGTGCATTCCTCTCTCATTAGCCATGTTGTTATATTATTCTCTTTTATGCTATTGGGTATTTGTCTAGCGATGTAAATCCTAAATTTTTTTATGTTATGTTCATTCATATGCAAATATACAGGTCTGTTGACTTTATTCCTAAATGCCAGGTTATGGGTACCCCATCTGCTTTTGATACTATCTGTAGTCATACCTACATATAACATATTGCAAAGTGAGCATTGTAAGATGTAAATGACTCCTTTTGAGTTACATGAGTATGTCCCTCTCAGATCGATGTAGTTGACCTTCATTCTATCAAATACTTTAGGTGTTTGTTCTAACCTTTTGCAGGTGTCACATTTGGTAGAGTTACATTTATTAATTGTGTAAGTTTCCTTGTTGTAATTAACTTTTTTAGTCTTCCATTTTCTGATAACATTCCTTTCCATTGTTTTAGTGTATCCACCTTCTTTGTTGATTTTGATTAAGTCTTTAAATTGTTGTATGGCCACAGCTTCTAGGCTACAATTTCTGTCATACCTGATAAGTTGGCTCAGAAGTGTGCCTGTGAAGGTGTGTTTTGGGTGGTTGCTGTTGGTTGGGATTAGTTTCCTTGAATCTGTTTCCTTAAAAAAAGTGTGCCATTGTATAGTGTCACCATGTAGCATAATTTTAAGATCCAGAAATTCAACTTCTTTGGGGTTGGAAGACCATTGTAGTTTAATATTGTTGTTTTTTGTGTTTAATTCTTCTTTAAGGTTGGTGAGGTCAGTATTGACCTCTGAAATTATAATTATGTCATCAATGTACCTGCCAAAATAGATGAGGTCATTTTTATATTTATTTATGATTGGTTGTTCCCATGTGTTGAGTACAATATTGGCATACGAGGGGCTAAAAGGTGCACCCATAGCTGTTCCCTTTATTTGTAGGAATCTTGTGTTACCAAAGGTAAAGTCATTATTGTTCAGGCATATCCATAAGAGGTCTAATATTATTGCATCAGGTCTGTTAGTTTCTTTGTGTTCCTGCATGAACTTTCTAACAGCTTGTATCCCCCATATTGGGTCTATGCTAGGGTATAGTGCTTCCACATCTGCTGTTAGAATAATTCTGTTATTCCAATTCTTGATGACCTTTATTTTCTCAATGAGGTGTTCTGTATTTTTTATGTATGTTGAGGTCAGTTTTGCCAGATGTTGGAGGTGGAAGTCAATGAATTTACTAATCATATAGAGGTCAGAGCCACAGTAGCTCACTACAGGCCGACCTTTTGGGATAACATTAGGTATTCTCCAGGACTCAGTAGGTTTGTGAATTTTGGGTAAAAGATAGAATTTTCTATTGCCATCATTGTTTTCTGGTTTTAGTAGTGTCATTGTGGAGTTATTGATATGACCTCCCTCTTTTAGTTTAGTTAAGAGAGTATTAATATATTCCCATTGTTCTTTGCTGGGTCTGTTTTGTACAATCTTATATGTGTTTGTATCTGTCAGTTGTACCATTGCCTCATAAACATAATCCTCCTTGGACATTATAACCATTCTATTGCCTTTGTCCGCTGGTTTAATAATTATTTCTGGTGTTTTTTGTATGAAGTCTTTGATAACTGTCACACCTTTGTTATCATGTAGAGGTCTGGTTTTTGTTTTGATGATCCTATGTATTGTATGGATTGTATCATGTGCCATATATTTGATTTCAGGAATATCAGATACAAAGAAATTTTCCAAGTCTTCAATGAGTTTAGTCAGGTCCTTTTTTGGTTTATCTGTTATTTTCAGTTTTCTGTTAAGACCTGAGTTTCTAAACAAAGGTGCACCTCCTTTTTTAAAAATTGACATCCATTTTACTGAATAGTCTAGTGTACCTTGTATCATTAGTAAAATCCATTGTTTGTGTGTGAAATTCCATGCAAAACCAAAGCCTTTATTTAAATGCAATTCAACAGTTTTATTAATTTCTAAATTCTTACATAAGTTTAAAATCATTGTGTTATGCTTATTATTCTTTTGAACATTTTGAGAGGTTAGTTTTTTGGAATAGGTGTCATAGCCTCCTTCATAAGATCTATAAGAGCATCAATTTTCTTGGCCATTACTGTAAGTTCTGTTTTTCTTTGTTGGTTGTGGTCAACCTTTTTCTGTCTATCCTTTTTATGTTTGACCTTTTCCATTGTAGGAAGGTCAGTTTTGTTGGCATCCTGTATTCTTCTTATGAATTTCAATCTCAAATCATCAGTAAATTTAAGTTTTAATTTCTTGGTGATATCTTCAGCTTCCTCCTTCATAGCCATCCAATTTGTTTTGAGACCATATTTTTGGTAAGTTCTTGTGTTAGCAACCTCCATTGCTTTGTTGAGGTCCGCTTGTTCAAACTTTCCCATTTGTTCCTGTATTTTTGATTTGACCTCTGCTAACCTGTCAGAAGTTTCATTAATGACTTCTTTGTTAATTTCTTGGGCCCATTTATTTGTAATTTCTTGTAATCTAAGTTGTCTATCACCTGTTATGGGTCCACCAGTAATATGTATGTTGTCAATAATATCCATTGCTCTAGTAATCCATGGGTTATTAGCTTGTAAATTATTTAAATGGTGTGTTAGGTTAAAAGTACTGGTAATGGTTTTTGGTTAAACCTTTCTCAATATCAGAAAGTTGACCTTTAAACCTTGGATTGGGTTGTTCTGTCTCTGAAGTCTCATTTATAGCTTTGGATCTATTCTGGTGTGTGTATTTTCTTTTATTATAAAGATTCCCATTGTCTTGATTATTATATCTCCTTTTTCTTAATTGGTATCCACTATTCATCTTACTGATCTTGAATGTCTGTCCTGGGCAGGTTAGGGTTTAGGTTTGGTTAGGATTGGGGCCACTCACAAAACACTCCTGGATCAGATTTTGATGATTGTATTTTGTAGGAACTGTTTGACCTGTCTTGTTGGGGGAAGGTGAGTTCCAGTTTTTCCTTT